>BQNB010148858.1:0-16245 GCA_026074375.1 Tanacetum coccineum | reverse complement strand
TCGCAAGCATCCATCAACTGTGCCCAAGCGGCATGAGATACTCTGGCCTCCTCCTCTATCAGAAGGGCAGTGCGTCTATGAAATGGCCTATCCCTGTACAACATGTTGACTCGGCCTCTCAGTTGAGACCGGTCATCTTGAGCATCCTCCATAATACCATACATGCTGGTAGTCTCCTCCTCAACAATGGTAGCAAGATCGGTAACCCTCAGATTGACCCCCTCTAGGGTGGTCGGTGCAATCTCATCGATGGCTCCTACCAGATCATCCCATGTATCCGTAATGTCATAGTCTAACTCCCTAGACGTCGAACATCTAGGAGGGACATCAACCATATCGACAAATCCATAAAGGTCCTCCCTCGCTATGGAATAAGGGTCGTCCCTCGCTATGGCAGGTCTATCCTGCCTAGCAGCACCGGCTGCTGAACTCTCCCCGACCTCATGACTAGGGGTGGGAGAAGCAAAACGCACCCTCTTCCGAAGCGGTAAACAACTCTCGGGAATCTCAATATGAGTAGGGCTATTGGGTGGTGGGGATGGTATCTGTGGTAATGGAGATGATAGTGGAGTAAGTGGTGATGGTGGTGGGGTGGTTAAGGCAAGAAGTCTCTCGACCTCTTCCCTAGGAGGAAGTGATATGGATGGCTCATCCCGGATAGATATCCTGGCGGTCATACGGTGTACAGGTGGGACAGAGTCGGCCGGAGCTGGGTGCTCCTCCTCCTCCTCCTCATCCTCATCCTCGTCCTCATCCTCATCATCAGCATCATCCTCATCAGCAGGGTAGTCAGCTGGATCCTCCTTGGGAACCTTATCGTCCTCCTCTGGCTCCTCCTCTGGATAAGAGTCAGGAACATATCTTGGTGAATCTATAGTGGGTGAGGCAGCAGCAGGTAGTGGCTGCTCCTCGGCTGGGAGTATCTCATCCTCATGTGGCATGTACTCAGGGTAGATCGGCTCAGGAACAAAGTCCAGTAGGGGAGGTGACTGCGGCTCCTCGGGGCTAGGTATGTAGTCCGGCGATGGTGGAACCTTAGGGCCAGGTATGTAATCAGGCGATGGTGGAACCTCATAAGCAGCCATTATGTAAGCATATGGGTCCTCTGTCATAATGGGTGGTCTATCGACTCCTGGTGAACCGATGTCTGAATCGTCCTCAACTGGAAAGGATACTGATGTGTATGTAACTGTAGAATGATCAAAATCTGACATGATAATATTTGAAATCAAAATTAGCTTATATAAGTATGCTAATATAAGACTCTTATAGTAATATACATTTATATTATAACATGTATATCAATCATGAATATCAATCATGCATGCATCTAGCCTAACCGACTAATGCACAATTAGTGTATGTATGTCCCGTGAAAACCCCTTTGTATGAATGCAATGTTTGAAAATGGTTATAGTCCAGCAAAAACATTTGACCTAGTTCTCGCATTGACAGTTTCATGATAATGGGCGCGATATGGAGTTATCGCTACTTAGGCAATCGTAATCATAACATGAAACTTACCACTTGTGTCCGATTGTAAAGCATTGATGTTTTTCACCCAAAAACTTTATAAACAAATAATGTGAACGTGGGCTATGAAACCTCAACCTTGTGTGAGTAATGCCAGTTTATTACAAAATAATTTTCACGCGAAGATCAAATTGCAACCTAAATTAATTAAGGTCGTTAGTACTATATTACATTGAGTACTTTCTACCATGCATAAGTCTATATAGCATTATACATCTACAATGTTATAAGTGAAAACATGTTTATAAAAATTAAAAACGTTTATTAAAACATACTTTTGGTAATTCGTCATAATTTTACGTTTCTAATCGCTTTCTTGCGTTTTTTATGCCATCTTTTCGTTTAAGACGGGTTATTGATATTTTGTCATTTTATAATTTTGGTCCCTGAATGAACAGTAACTTTTACTGTTCACACCAGACATGAGTTTTATTTAAATCGTATTTGTTGTCGTAAAACCCGTAAATGTCGTATTTTATTCGTTATAGCTCCGTTTTTAACGATTCTTTCGAGCACGTTCTCGTTAATGAAAATTCTATCAATTTATGAGGTTTACAAAAATATAAAACTTTCTGTCATGGAATAAGTGTTTTTTTGTTTCATAGTTTATAAAATTATTTTTATAAACTTTTAATTACCGAAAACCCGCGAAATTCATAACTTATTCGTTATAAATCAAAAAATCATGATTCTTATCATTTTAGAATCCTAAAAATGTGTTTTATTTAATAAAATTATCCAACTTGCTGTTTGACAAAATTTTTATAAAATTTATTTTATAAAACTCGATTTTATATAGTATAACTCGTTTTTAACGTAACTTTTTGTTATTAATCCGTTTGACAAGTTTCTTACCTTTCGGAATTCGTCGTGAATGTATTATCTTATAAAAATATATTATAAGTATACGTATTTAACGAATTTGGAGAATGTTGGCATGTCTCATGAGTCCAAAATTAAGTTCTTGTTTCTTGGTTTTTGCCTTATTGACTTTTACCACTAATCTTATATTTTATATTTATCATATATATTACATGTATATTATGTCCATAGTCCTTTTATTGTCCCTTTGTCCAACTTACCAAATTCTTAATAATACTAAATAAGTCATAACTTTATATAATAAATCATTTTACCATAAGTTCATATATAGTCATTTTTTTATAACTCCACTAAGTGTACATGTTTTCTTATATGATATAACCTCATTTTAATGATCTTTTACTCATTATAGTCCATAATTAAACCTTAACTTGTCTTAAGTATTTCTTTAACTTGAAAACATTATTATGAAACCTTAAAACCCTAATTAAACCCTTATCATTTTTACACCAAAATAACTTATACATATTTTCTCTCACTTTTTAGTATGATATAAGTTAATAAACAACACATGTTTTTAAGTATACAAATGACCATTACAAGTGAAAACTTCATTTTCATGAATAAAACTTAAATGGTGATTCAACTAAAATAGATATAACATATGCATATCAATGAAAATTTACAAGAATATAAAGAGTTCTAGTAGACCTTAGGATGTGTGAAGATGATGATAAACAAATGCTAAACCCTTGTTTAGCCCTAGAATCCAAGCTTGCACTTAAGAAAACCCTTGTTTTCTAAATAAAAACCCTAGCTTCCTTTTCTTGATTATTACTTGTAAATGGTGATTCAATGGTTGGAAACACCTTAGAATGTCTTATAATGGATGTGTATAGAAGGGTATAGGTTGAATAAAATTTGGTATGGATTTGTTTGGGTGCCCTAGTTGAGCCGTGGGGTAGTAAAGAGCCAAGGGAAGAGATTTTTCAATTTTTGGTTAAGTGTTTTGATTCTATGTGCTCTACTTAGCTATGGTTTACTTTGCCTTATATGATGTCCATGGTCAAAAGTCAAGTAAAACATTCAAATGAACATGAGGAGGGTTTCAAGGGTTCAAGTGTTCATGTCTTTGGTCAAACAAAATGAATGGCTAAGCTTGTAATGTAAAATGAGGTTACTAAGGCACTTGTATGTATAAATTATTTTCTAACTTATACATTGCATGTATGCCGTGTGATTTGGGGGGGGGGGGAATACCTTCTAGATGACTTTTTGCTAGTTAACAATATATATGATGTCATATTTAAAAGTTACAACTTATAACTTTTATTTAAGAGTTGCCAACTTGCATGAATTTGTGCATTGATATATTTTCTAGTGTACAAAGTGTAAATAACATTTACTTGCCTAAAGTTTAATAAACTTTTAGGTATTGGGTACAATCGTGGGTATTTGTGGAAACGTTAATAAATTAACGTGCTTCCGGTTACGCTTAAACGTACATTTATCGTAAAAGTTATTTAACTTACGTAACCAATAAAATAAATGAACGACGACATATTTATCAGTAATATTATATAACACATAATTGATGTAAATGTTTGATGGTTTGATGCCCGTTTACATTAAACGATAATATTTGGCGTACCTGATTTAACCTATCGTTGTGATTTAAAGTAAACATGTACATTACAAAAGGTACATTGCGGATTTATCGACGTCGTCAATGACTCTAAAACACAGGGTGTTATATAGATCCTCCTCGGGATCCTCATCGTCCTCCTCCGGCTCCTCCTCCAGATCAGACTCAGGAACATATCCTGGTGAATCTGCAGTGGGTGAGGCGCAGCAGGTAGTGGCTGCTCCTGACTGAGTATTCTCTCTGTGGTATGTACTCAGGGTACATCGGCTCAGGAACAAAGTCCAGTGGGGAGGTGACTGCGGCTCCTCGGGGCCAAGTATGTAGACAGGCGTGATGGTGGAACCTCGGGGCTCTAATAAAATAGGTATGTAGTCAGGCGATGGTTGAACCTGATAAGCAGCCATTTCGGTAAGATATGGGTCCTCTGGCATAATGGTGGTCATCGACTCCTGGTGATCCAATGTCTGACAAATCCTCAAATGGGACTAGTCGCTGCCAGGGTTGGTGGACCGTGGAATCTTCCGCATCTGACATAATAGTATTGAATCTCCAACATTAACTTATATTAGATTTTAATAGAAGTCTCTTATAGTAATATAATTTATATCATAACATGTATATCAATATGAATATCAATCATGCCATGATCTATCCTAACGACTAATGCACATTTAGTGTATGTATGTCCCGTGAAAACCCTTTATATGAATGCAATGTTTAAAAACGGTTATAGTCCAGCAAAAACATTTGGACTAGGTTCTTATAACTTGGCTTGATACCAATCTGTAACACCCCCAAATTAGGTCGATCGATTATGGGTACGGGGCGTGTTACTTCTCAGTTCTTTAACACAAGATAATATAAGAACGACAAAAAAGTGCGTTTAAAACTGTTCATTGGATGTAATAAAAGTATGTGTTAGAAAAGCCGAAGTTTTATTGTTTATTGTTATTATTACAAGATTTCCTGCCATTAACTGTTATACAAAATAATGCGACTAAATCTTTAATGCATTGACTTAAAATATAACCACCAATGTATCCTTCGGCACCTCGTGCTTAATGACCTTCTAATAACATTGCATTTAAAACGTCAACATAAAGTTGGTGATTTTCTAGGTTTATGTTAAGTTGTATATGCAGACCGCAAGACTTTCCTCGTGCATAATGCAAAGATGAAGACATCACAAAATGTAATTACGTTTTCCTAAGCTCATGACACTGAAGCTCAACATATATGAATACAATACATAAATATTGCCTACATTGCCCGTGATGATGTTCAACCCGTAACATCCAACATCCGACATGATATACGTTCGTTTCCAGTGATAGCTAGTCACCCGAACGGGGAGGTCAATCCCAAATAGATCTATCTTACAATCATTCGCGCTCACTTTCAAGTAATTGACAGTTCATGATTCTGGCATAGGGGTTATCGCTACTTAGGAAAAGTAATCATGATAAAAGGTACATTGCGTCCAATTTGTTACAAACATGCATATGTTTCTTCACCCAATAAATAATTGTAAAACATGGGGCTATGAACTCACCTGATGAGTAACTGATTATAAAAATATCCAAGTAAGACGCGTCACGCTAACGCCGAACTGCAATAGAATTATAGTCAAAATTCAGTATTTCAAGTACGTTGTCTAACAACAACCATATATAATCCTATATAGTTATCATAGTACTATCGTACGGGATCATAATTAAGTGGTCATGACATGACGTACTAGAGAGGTAGATAATCGTAATCCAACAACTCGTCCATAAGCCTCTGAAGAAGCCTCATTATGAAATTCCCTAGTAATATAGCACTTTGATAACTAATAACATATATATTTATATTTAATTTGTATGTAGAATTATATATTTTATATTGATATATATATTTATTTATATATATATTATGTATATATATTATACATTATATAGCAAAACTCGTCAATACGGCCATCCGAAGATGCTCATTATGGATTTCCTAGTAATATAGCACTTTGATAACTATTAACATATATATATATATATATATATATATATATATATATATATATATATATATATATATATATATATATATAGCTATATCACCATCTATTCGTTTAAGTGAAATCGTATTTATAAAGTAAAAACGTTTATAATTACGCCTTTAGCAAAAATGACATAACTTTGTCGTTTTAAGTCCGTTTCTCGCGTTTCTTACGCCCACGCTTTCGTATTAAGACGAGTGATCATAAAATCACATTTTTAGGTTTTTGAGATTCTGTGATGAATAGTGTTTTTACTGTTCATAACAGCTATAAAATCGTTTTTATACTTTTAATTAACGTAAAACCCGTTTTAGTCGTATCTTATTCGTTATAGCTCCGTTTTTAGCGATTCTTTCGAACACGTTCTCGTAATTGAAAGTTTTATCATATTATTGATGTTTACAAAGTATAAGTTACTGCCATGAATAGTAATTTTTATAAAATTTGTTTTATAAAGTATTTAGCGTCGTAAACTCGTAACTAGCGTATCTTCTTCGTTATAAATCGGTTTTTCAAGTTCTTTACATGCCCACGATCCTTGGGACATGTAGTATCTTATAAAATCATAAAACATATGTGTTAAATTCGGACTTCAAACAGACCCTTTTGAATATTTTGCAATAATGTGTTTAAAACTTGTTTTTACAACTTTTTAGCTTAACCACTTTGTTACAAGTCCATTACAATACTTATTATCTTATGTCTTACATATAATAAGTCCATTAGTTCATATTTTATCCATGGTTCAAGACAACAAGTCCTCTAACCTCACTTTTAATCACAACTTTATAAAAGAAACCCTAATTTGTACATATTCATTTTTATACTTAACCAAGTGTGTACAAGAGTTATAATTCCATTTTAACATCATAATAGCATCCATATAACATGTAAATAAGTTCACAAAACATTGATCATAAGTAAAAATCCCTTTCACATATTCAAAAGTATCCTAAATGGTGATTTAGCTAAATAGAGCATATGAACACATAAAATCTTAGTTATGAAATGATTAAGCTTTTAAATAACCTTGTGTGGATGAGTAGAGAAAAGAATAACAATCACACCCTTGTGATTAACAACCTTGGCTTGAAAATATAAGGTGAAAACCCTAATTTCAACCAAAACCCTAATCTTGCAATATCTTGTTAAAACCTTTTCAAAGCTTAACCAACCCTTCAATTCTTCTTAGAATACCTTAAGTATGATGTGTGTATGCTTGTATGATGATAGAAAATCAAGCTATGGATTGAGTATTTTATGAGTTTGATGTCGTGGGCTTTGTAAGAGAGAAAGGGAGAGATTTTCTTGTTTATACTTTGTAAATGAACATCTATGTGTTACTTGCTAGCTTATATAATGAAAGACTAAGACAAGGACTCAAGGAAGGCCTCAAGGAAGGTTCCTAGTGCAATTGGTCAAGTGTATGTAAAGGTGTAAGACATGGTTCCCTTGATATTTGTAATATCTAGATATTTAGGGCAAGTGTCTTGCAAACAAGATATTTCTTTGGTCCTATCCCTACAAATTCGGCCACATACTCATATAGGAGATGATATTTTGATTATTTTGTGTATTGGGTATAATCGTGGGTATTTGTTTAAGCGTAGTTAGGTTTTGGTGCTTCCGGGAATGCCGAAACGCATTTTATCGCGAAACGTAAGCATTTTACGTAACCAATAAAAATAAGATGAACAAAGTTGATAATTATCCTCATAATAATCATTTAACACTTGCTTGATGTAAATGTTTAATCGTTTAATGCCCGTTTACATTGAACGATAATTTTTAGCTTACGCGATTTAACTTAACGTGTACGGTTTAAGAGCAAACGCGTAGAATACTAAAAATATCTTGTGAATTACATATCATTGTACAATGACCTAAAACACGAGGTGTTATATGAAAAGTTATAAATTATCCTCACAATAATTATATAACACTTGCTTGACGTAAACTTTTATTTGTTTGATGGCGGTTTACGTTGATTTTTAGTTTACGCGATTTAACTAAACGTCAAAAATTAAGAGCAAACGCGCAAAAGTTTAAAATAAGTAGTTGAATATTTATTGACGTAAAATGACATGAAAATGTGGGTTGTTACAAAAAGTTGTTTTTTGCATGTATTTAGTTCGTGAATAAGATTTCTCTGTTTTGAGAGAAGATTGTTTCTTTGTTCTTCAACATAGTTTAAATCAATACACAAATAATCTAGAAAGGATTTTCTATCATTATTATCTTCCATTTCAAGAAGAGTGTGTACCTTTTGAATAGAAATCTTGACCCATTCACCATTGTTGGCACTTTCTTTGCCAACATAAACTCTTTCTTCATTGGTAAGTGCCATAAGAGCTTTAACTTCAGTTACTTCATTGTCATCAGATGAAACTTCTTCTTCCTCCAAATCATACATTTCAGCAATTAGAATTTTGTTTTTGCCTGAGGATGAACTGGGAGCTGAAGCACTGGAGCTGAGGAGGGCTAGTTTAGCCTTGACTTTTTTGTATTTGGCTTCAAAGTCTTTGGTACGCCTTGGTTCAGGTTTGTGCTCAGATGAATGGAGAAGCTTTGGTTGAAAAGGTAACTGATATGAAGGAACTGCTGTTTTTGACCAACAGTCTCTTGCAAAATGACCGTTCTTGCCACATTTGTGTCATTTAGTTTGGTTAGTTGCTTTTGCAATGCTAAACCTTTGAGTACCATTTTTGAAGAATATTTTAGATTTGGCTAAAAGAGCTCTTGCTTGGTATTCTTCCTCTAAGTCATTTAGATACTCATGACTGCTTCTTGTATCCTCTTCATCATCAGGACTATCTTGAAAGTCCTAGACAATAGAGGTAGTGAGGAAGGCAGTTGACAAAGGTGTTGCAGACACAAGAGATTTGCTCTTTTGAGTCTCATAAATACTGTCTATTAGGTTTTGTTCATATTTGAGTTTACCAAATAGAGAAGCAAGCTTAGAATCTTTCACATGATTTGTGTTTCTGAGACTTTGGCAGAAACTTAGCCACTTGTTTGGTAACCCATTTATTAAACAAGTTTTTATTTCAAGCTTTGAAAGTTTAATGCCATCATTTACTAACTCATTCATTAAAGCTTTATATCTGGTGAAAGTTTGTGTTAGAGAATAACCTTTTTTGAATTTGAAGGTGTTATAGCACAACTTCAAGTCCATGACCCTACTTTCTTTCACATCAGAGGGCCCCTCATGATACAGTATCAGGTCATCCCAAGTAGATTTTACAGTTAAGTAGTTTATGACAGAATTCATTTGGTCATCTGGAAGATAGGACATGATGAGACTTTTGAGTCGCTGATCTAAGTTAGCAGCTTTTCTCTCATCTACAGTATATTGTCCTTCTGGCTTCCTTTGACCAGCTGCCATGGGGATAAAAGGACCTTTGAAATGATGTTTTCAAAGTGAGGTTCAATACCAATGATATGGCACATGAACCTCTTTTTCCAATTGGTGAAATTTTCTACCTCTAGTACAGGAGCGACATTTAAATGGCCACCCTTGTATTCAAGTGTCTGTGGTACTTCTCCTGCTGCCATTTAAGATGGATCTTGATTTTAAAAATCTTTGAGCCTTTATATATCATTTTTCATGGGATTTTATAAACCATAAGGCTCTGATACCACTTATTGGTCCCTTGGAATCTGATATAAGGTTTATCAAGTTAAACTAATCAGATTCCATGACAACAGAGTGAGTTTTAAACAAATATATATGAACAATATAAAGAACAAGTTTAAAACACACATAAGTACTTTTCAACGTATAAACTTTTATTAGAATCAAATAAAAAATCTATGACACACCTTGCTTGCGGAATAGCAAGGTGGTTGAATGACAATTGGGGTGTTATCTCCTTCGAACTTAAACTCTAACTAAAACAAGAATGAAACTTTCAAGAGTGAAAGGATCTTCAAACCAAATCAACAAACACAAAACGAAGGAATCTTAAACACTAGTTCCCCGGCAGCGGCGCCAAAAACTTGATAGCAGTTTTATATACCTAAAATATATCACAATATAATATAAACTTAAGAGAAATTAAGAAAATTACCAAGTTACCCTTGATAAAATTCACTCTCAAAAATATATATAATATAATATATAATACGTATATTAAACCGGGCAAATATGATCACCCGGGTCGTTTCCCCAACGACTAGTGAAATTGAATCCTCGTTTAAGTCCGGATTCTGATTTGAATGAGCAAATGGATGATTTGATTATCTAAAGCAACAATTAAAATGGACAATTAAAAACAATTAAACTAATACGGGAAACAAATAAAATGTGACAATTAAGCAAGTAAACTAAATTTAACCCCTAAAAATGTAAACTAAAATTCTAAACCTAAGATAGGACAAAAGAAAATTTTAGGAAAAAGAAAAACATTTTTTAGATTATTTTTGAATTTTTTATCAATTAAAAACTATTTAATTCTAATTAAATCCTAAAAATAAAAAAATAGAAATTAATTGAAATTATATTTTTCCTAAGTAAAATAAGTAAAAAGAAAATTTTAGAAAAAGAAATTACTATTTTTGGCTTTTTAGATTAAAAGATATGGTTTTTTTATTTTAAGATTAAAACTAATTAAAAACTTAAAATAATAAAAATATTAAAATAGAATCCTAAAAATTTTATTAAAATTTATCTAATAAAGAAAAAGTGAGAAAATACTAAAATAAAAGCCCTAATTTACTTTTTATTTAAGGTTTAATTTGTCATGTATTATAAAAACGAACCCTAATTTTCTAATTAACTTAACTAAAAAATTTTAACTTGGGATTTAACAGTGTAAAAGATACTTAAGGGCTATAACGGGGCTTAAAGCATTTAAAGGAAAGATCAACTAGAACAAATATTAAAACAGAAAAATTACTAAGGAATAGTCCCTGAGGACCTACAACCCCGATTACAACCAAAGTCCTATAAGCCCCCTAAATAAGTTGAAGTTTAAAAAGTGCTTTTTAGGAAAAACTCAAAAGAGAAAAGTTGTAGAACAGCTTGAGGAGAACAACTTTAATGAAAAGACTTATATCTAAAAGCCACAAATAAGCTCAATATGAGCTTATTTATCAGCTGACCTCAGAACTGTTACAGAAACTAGGTGTTTGGGCTTATTCTCATTTAAACAGCTATATTAAGCTTAAATTAAGCTCAAAATGGAAAAGGAAAGGTGTTCTAGGAAGCTTATGAGTTGCTTAATCTATAAATGCAAAGAAATTTGAGCTTAAATCACTAGAGAACCACTGAAAATGATGATGAAAGTAGCATACTCAGGTAATAACTTAAAAAACTAAAACTTTAGAAAAGCTAAAATGTTTAAAAGCACAAAGTATAAACTGAGCTTATCAAGTCTTATAAATCAACTACCAAACTTCTAATTTAAACAATAAAATCTAACTCTATAAACTAGAATTCAAATCTAAAAGCTATCATCTATTAGTTACTGTTTTTGGTCTTTTTAGATTTTTAGTGACTTTTAAGCTAAAAGGTAATAAAGTAAATAAGCTGGAAGATTAAAGTTAAGCCCTAATTTATATTAAGTTACTTCTAAACTATAAGCTATAAGAAAATGGAAATCTAAATCCTAATATTAAAAGCTATAAACTAAGCTTAAAAGTGATAGTAGTACTAACTGTTAGTTAGTACTGATGCACTTGACACTTGTAAAAATCAAAAGTGCAGGCTAACCTAATGACTACTACTACCTTAAACACACTCAAATTGTGTGTATAAACACAATGCAAGCAAAATCCAAGCCTTAAGGGCTTTGGATCAAAATTTCACAAGCAAAAAGAAAGGCACAAGGTACCCTGGTGCTGAGAGGAAAAATTAAGCCATAACCTTTTGAAAATTAGAATCTAACTTTTGAAATCTGTTTTCCTATTGATCTTAAGTGATATTAAAACTGACTCAAGTGTTTTGCACAAAAGCCTTTGACTTAATGAGGTCAAAGAAGCTTATTCCAAACACCCCTTTCAGAACTTGACAGTTTTGAGAAAAGCTTTTAAAGTGAAATCTAATGAACAAGTATTAACTACCAGATGATTTTTAGCTTAAAACAAGCTTAATAAACATGAATTAACAGCTGAATTTAACTAGAAATCAAAGATTAATACTATGCTATCTAATATTTTTGGTTTTTAGGTTTTTTAGACAGAAATTGAAAATCTAAGATTAATATCTATAGAGCTAAGAACAGATGAAGATTTATAACTACTAAGCACTAGAAGAGATAAATAAGCACAAATAAGACAATAAGCTAACAAATTAATAAGCAATGAGGCAAATAAGCAAAGATCTATACTAATGAACTATTAAATGCAAATTATAAAAGCAACAAAGGAAACTTACTTTAACCTCTAGCTAAACAAGAGGTACCAAATTTGGCAGCTACAAGCTCCCTAGCTTATTAATAAGCTAGGGTATAAGTCCATGGGATCTCTTCCAAGTTAAGATCCCCTTCCAAAAAGCTCATATCCAATAAGGTCCATGATAAATGTAAGTTAAACTGATTTAAGGTTTAGGTAAGATTAATACTGAATTAAAATAAGCTCTATTTCAGCTTATAGACTGAAAGAGCTTAAAATGAGCTTATTAGCTTATTGAGACAATTTGGCTTATTAAGAGAGCTTTTGAATAAAAAGAAAAGAGAGCTTATAAATGACTTAAACTAAATTTAATTAATGAAAGTTACTGATTACATTACTTGAAAAGGCAATTACAAAATATTTTAAGGAAAATTACATTTAAGAAAAAATACGAAATTAAGCTAGACTAAAAACTACTAAAAACCTCCATCGTGTGTGTGTGAGAGGTGAGGCCTATTTATAGGTGCTGAAAGAAGCTTCTAGGATGCCTTGCCTTGCTCTTCAATCCTTCAATCTTCACCACTCATTGTCATAATTATTGGATCAAAGATTTTAGCCGTTGGATCAATAACTCACTCACACGGATTGTCAAGCTGTCATTCTTTGATGTGACAGCTTATGCTAGTTATGTGAGTGTGTTTAGTGCAAAAACCCATACCCCTTGTGCTTTCACCATTGCTGACGTGGCCTCCTCATGAGAGTGAGCTAGTAAATTCCCTTGATTAGACTGATTTGTCCTTGTAATCTTGTTAGTGAGCTCTTAAATAGACTTTCTTGCCCCTTAATTTCATGAAACCCTTGATTTGAGTGAATGGTAACTTTGGGACGAGGAGTGAATAATATCTCATTTGGCACCAAAGTTTTAACTGAATCGGGTTAAATTCAGTTGGAGTTTGGGGAAATGCAAATCTAGCCCTCTCTTTTTTATTTCCTTTTAGTTATAAACAACTTTGGATTTGCAAAACTAAGCCCTTGTGGTTTATTAAAAGGAGCAGAAATGGGCTTGACTAAGTGGTTAAGGATCAGGGTGAGGGTTTTTGGGCCATAAGTTTTTAAGGGACCAATAAGAGGTGGGGGGCTATTTTTGGGACTTTTGGTGAAACTGTGGAGGGTGAAATGGAATATTGTGGTTTGGTTGCTTTTGTATCATGATTTGACCTTTTGACTGAGGCTTGACTTTTCTGGCTTTGCTTCCGGCTTTTGTTCACTCTTTCGTTCTCGTGTCCGTGCTTGCTTGTTTTTGACGGTTTTCATGTGATTTTTGGTTATACTCTGTACCTGCACACTCAAACACAAGACAAGCATTTTATTGCCATTTTTGGTTGTTAGGGTTTAATTGGGTTATTTTAGGTATAAATGGATATGTGTATTTTACACTTATCAAAATTCCCCAAACTAAACGATTGTGTGTCCTCACGCAATATCACATGCCTTATAACCAAATACCTGAAAACTTCCCAACTAAACTTTGAAACGTATCAAGATTTTTTGAGAGAATTAATGTGATCCAACAAGTTATAAAACACCCGATTTCCCATTTTCAAAGATTTTTCTCTTTTTATGATTTTTCTTGATAATTAACTACCTAACTACAACTTATTTGTGTTGACATAATGTATTGTTTTCATTACCTCATTGGTAACTTTTAGGATCATAGAATAAAAAGCACAATTAAGTGTCTAAAAGATAACTTCATCATCCCCGATTTTTCACTTTTCCCATGCTAAGCTTAAAAACAAGATCATTGTTAATTACAAGTCATGACACTAATACTACTCATAAATACTAATTGTGTACTTACTTTTCCTCCCACAAATCCTACTTTTGTATCTCAAGATTTTACTTAAGTCATATACCCGAAGGCTCTTTAAGACTTTTGTTTCGATACTTATTAATTCCAAAAATAAAGCGTAATGGTTAAGACTCTATAAAGTAGCTACTAAGCACCTTTTCAAAAGACAATGTTTTCAAGTTAAAGTCCACTTCGAGGCATCCATAATTGGCTTTTATTGGGCTACTTAAGCATGGCACCATTCAGGTCATTTTATCATAAGGCTCTTTAAGACCATGGAATGGTCATATCTTATTTGCACCATATACCCTTAGGCTCTTTAAGGCACAAAGTAAGACAAAAAATTAAGCAACATTATTATACCTCAGTCCTTTAGAAGGCTACAACATCGGCCACGCCTCCGACAAGATGTAGCAAACATATTTCGACTTCGGTAACTTCCTCGACCTTTTAGAAGGCTGTAACATCGGTTGTGAGCCGGCAAGATACAGCAAACTTTTATCAGTCTCGGATTATTATTGAATTCTACTTATCCCATATACCCTAAGGCTCTTTAAGGAATAAGCAAATTTTCTTTAAAAAAAAAAAAAAAAAAAAAAAAAAAAATGATAACAGATAAGATGCCAATTTAAGTATTCCTTGGTTTACATACATCCTATCATAAAGGAACTAAAGAAAACTTCTATTAGCTAATTATTAACCAAAAAACCATACAACTCTATTTATTAAACAATTATAAACAAGCTAATGGGAGAAAAAGCCACAATTAATACATATGAGCTTGAAAGAAAACCAACTATTCTACGTTTAATGTCATGACTTATAAATAACACTATCATTTCTTGTTCTTCGCAATTTAAAATCTCTAATAAAGAGATTCGCGAACACTTAGCCATATAAATTCCAACTCGGCATATTTAAAATCTACATGAGATTAGCACAAGTCTTCATTTACTAACGATTCAAGTCTAGCATATTTAAAGTCTATGTGAGACTAGCACAAACTATCATCATTAATTGCTAAGGGAGAAAGCTAGAACTCTACACGTACGATCGGGTCAAAAATTACTTCTTATTCTTACCAACGGAAAACCTACATTTGTGTCTTAACATTTATTTTTTTTATATGACAAATAAAAACTTAAAAATTTAAAATTTTTGCTATTTTTGTGGGAAAACGGGTACGTGAGAACAAAACAATAAGCAAGCAACATCAAATCGATAGATTCCCTTCCCCAAACTAAAACGAAACATTGTCCTCAATGTTTAAAGTCGGGTCTCTACAAAAATCTAAGCCGTTTATGAGGTATGCAAAGATAAACGTTTAATCGATTATGATGAAAGGATATGGATCTCCCCAAACTAATTTCACACAAAGGATGAGAAACTCGAGTTGAACGGGACAAATCAACCGGACACGAGAGGCTTCATTGAATTTGTTGGGAGAATCCTGCAAAAATCACAACAAACAAGCAACAAACATCGAGAAATCGGAAAGAGTACAAGCCTCTCTCAACACAACACATTAGATAATAGAAAATAGAGAGAAAATAGAAAGGATAAGCATGGGGTGAACTCCCACGAAGCGGCTTGTTTTTGGTCACCGAGTCGCAAGCTTGACTCGATCCCTGAATTAATTCGTCCTTAGGGAGAGCAAATAGAAAACTTTCATTGAACATACCACTGGCTTATGAAACGTGACGATGCCGGGGTCAAAAACAAAAGTCTCACTCCTAAAGGAGAAAATCTTTGGTGATTCCTCGGGATAAGGGAAATATGGAAGAAAAATCCAAATGATAATTGTGAAGGAATTGACATCTTCAACATTGCTTTGGTAAAAATCTTCATTAAGCATAACATTTTTCATAACCAAGTTGGGCTCAAAATTCAAAAAATCATCCGGTGGTTCTGGCGGAGGCAGAAGAAATGACGGATCTTTGAGAAATAAGAGAGTCCCGGAGGAAATGTTCTCTTTTAAAGTCTCCTCCATTGTTACAAGATTTTTATCATGAATGGCATGATAAA
>BQNB010148857.1:0-16246 GCA_026074375.1 Tanacetum coccineum | reverse complement strand
GTTGCATGGGCTTAACTTGGACAAATGAAAGTTAAATAAATGGCTTAAAGACTTAAGGAATAAATACGGGGATTAGTAGTGCATATTAGCTAAGAAGAAGGGCTTTAAGCGAAGATAGATTTAATGTTATCCATATATATATGATTTAAGTTTATTTACATACCAAACATTTTTCTACATACCAAGGATAATAACCCATTTTCATTCTCTTTTTTTAAAATATCTCTTAAACCGTTAATCGTTAAGCAAAAAAAGTACACTATCACGGCGAGCATTTAATTATCTTTCTATAGACGGGCACTTTGACATACTTTCAATAAACTTGTGTTTTTCATTTTTTTCATGTTTTTCGTCTTTTTTATTACTGAAACTTGCATGAGAAATCACATGTGATTAAACACTAATTTGAATATTCGAATATCTAAACATGTAATAAACTGAACATAACTTTTTCTACAATAATTTAAACTTTCACCGTTTTTTTTTTGAAAACTAGACATTCATAGATTTCCAACCATATGTAACACATTCTATTTCGAATTGTAGATTAGTGCATTTAATTCGTCAAAGTAAGATAAAACACATAAAATCACATGTGTTATTTTACCAAATGTGATTTTTTCACATGTGATTATAGAAGTTTTATAAATGACATGCTTAATTCGAAAAGAGTGTAATATATGGTTGGAAAGTCATGAATGTGTGTTTTTTTTGCAAAAAAGGGGAAAAGTCTTTAATTTATAGAAAAATACTTATGTCAGTTTTAGTACAAATGTTTAGTGTTCGAACTTCGATATTAGTGTTAAATCATATGTGATATGTCATTCGAATTTCGATACAGCAAAGAAAATGTGATAAAAAAAACGGGAAAAAAATAATTTGCCGAAAGTATATAATAGAGTCCGTCTATATAAAGATAATTAAACACTCGTCATGACGGTATAATTTGTTTTGTGTAACGATTTACAATAATGAGATATTTAAATTATAAAAAATGATGTATTTAAACTTTTAATTTAAACATTTAATTAATTTCTCTCATTTTTTCTCAATAAAAAAATAAGTGATTGAAATTTGTTTTTTTTAATTTGATAAAATTTTGGTATGTAAAATAACTCTCCTTCTTAAACTATGTATATGATGATAGAGTAAGACCTCGCCTCTCCACAATCTATGGTCAATGTCAAAATGCATGTTGAGACGTATCTTGAACTAATCCATCCTGATCTAGATAGCAATATCTTTCAATCTTATTCATTCTGATAAGCATCAAACAGACAAAGTATAGTCAAATGATGGATATTGAGACATACGTTGAACTAATCTAAAAACTTGTGAACGATGATCCATGGGATGGTACTAATAATTATCATCCACAAAAAAAAAATGTAGCTACACTACAGGCCAATTTGCGAGTGTTGTAACTAAAAAAATAATACTATAGGGCCACTAAGCAAGATAAAATGGAAATACCTTCTGTAAGAGATTGTTGGTTAAAAAGCTAGATTGGCAGTGATACATGAGTTTATTGATACGGCTTCGTTGCTATAAAATTAGATTAACTATTAAAACGGATGAATGAGGTTTTTTATTTTCTTTTTCTTTTTAATCATGGTTTCGGACACATGCCTAATGCTGATTAATCCACAAAGTTTGAATTCATCGCCACAAAGACTCAAACAAGCCTTCCCTTTTCAAGAGGTTGGCTTGACCACTTCAAAGTTATTATGTTACTTTAGAAGACGACTCTTTTTGAGTAAGATGTTTTCCGTGCCATTTTTGATATTTATCAACTACAATAAATGTGTATTTAACGAGGTTTGAACTTGAGATGTCTGGTGAATACTTCATTACTTGATTAAATATTGTCTGAAAAGATACAATATGTAAAAGGGGGAAGTGAAAATTTAAAATAACAGTTAATTTGGAGTCGATAATTGATGTAAAAGAGAACGATTGTTTATAGATATGAAAAGCATTATTATGATCATGCCACCATCACTGGATATATCTATGATGATTGGCTTATCTTTTACAAAGACTTAATCATCAGATCATGTGACCATTATATGACGTTAACATTAACCATTAGATCTTAGACGGATATAGAAATTAGAAATACACTTAACTGCATAAATTCATTTTCCATTCTCATAATTATTTAACTATTGGGGCGAATTAGTTAGCAGTAAGTAATGAGGTTTTGCAGAGTGAAATAAGTTAATGGTTTACACATGTATTGAAATGTCACAAAATAATAATTTTGATTGTCATTTTAAGAAAACAAAATTATAAATGTGGATTAGCTTCATTTTCTCACTTTATTCACGCAAATCTACCAATTTTTACAAAAATCTCAGACAACAAATTCTCCTTAGCATTCGGTATATTAGGTAAAAAAACTACATCACACAATTTCCTTATTGGTTTTGGGATGTCGTACATAAATTGTCGACATCTCTTCATATGATCGAGTCCCCTTCATCATCAACTATCTTTTTTTATTTAACATAGCGTAGGATTTGCTAGCCCGGTTTAATAGAAGTTTGATCTTGATATCAAGATCCGACTCCGACCTGACTAGCTAATCCAACTACTTAGCCGTTTTATTTCCATTTTCGTTTTAACTAAAGATGAAGGTGGTTAAATTCCATTTGGTTTTGGTCGTAAGTTTTGTTTCCGTGATTAGTCAATTGCCGATTATATCCATTTCCGTGTGGCGAGGGTCGAGTACATTGCTAAATGTGTGCATTCTTTTTTGGTAAAAAATAAATAGTTTATGTAGTAACTCATTTGTGGTTTTCATTTAAGGCCCGACGTATGTTAAGGTTTAAGGACAAAAAGTGAAACTAACTAGAAATGTGGTTTTTGATTTTCAGTGACACCATAAACACTAGAAGGGGGTTGATCAGGCATAAGAAACACGACGCACCGTGCAAGGCTCATAACTTAATTGACAAAGGTTGGCGATGCGACCCCAAATGGGCAGACAACCGTCAAAAGTTAGCCCATGCTGTTCATGGTTACGGCTCACAATACAACTGAGGCAAAAGGTGGCAAAATCTACATCGTCACCAACCCAGCAGATACTGATATGGTCAACCCTCCACCTGGCACCCTCCGTCATGCAGTCCTCCAGCCAGAACCACTTTGGATCATTTTCTCGGGCCACATGAATATCAAGCTTTGCCAAGAGCTCATTTTTGAAAGCCATAAGACCATCGACGGACGTGGTTTCCATATCCACATTGCTGGTGGGGCTGGAATAATGTTGCAAAATATTCGTAACATTATCATATCCAACATCCACATGTATGATATCGCTCCAGCTAAGGGTGGCATGATTAGATCAAAAGCTGATCACGTTTTTTGGGTGGGGGGAAAAAACATTTGTCCGGGGTAGAGATAGTGACGGAGATGCTATTTGCATATTTGGAACTAGTGACGTATGGATCGACCATTGCTCCTTAGCTGGATCATATGATGGTCTTATTGATGTTGTCGCCCGTTCCACTGACATTACCATCTCTAATAATCACTTCGTCAGACATGATAAGGTCAACAAACATTTCCTAAATATTGAACCTCAAACACCTTCTTTTACCCTGCAAGAACCTGATTAGGTTTCTAAATGTGTTTATTATTTTTTGCAGGCTTTATTATTTGGTGCAAGCGATGCTACACCAGATGAAAATATGAGAGTGACACTCGCATACAACCACTTTGGAAAAGGACTTACACAACGATTACCAGCAGTGAGATGGGGATTTGTTCACGTGGTCAACAACGCTAACAAACAATGTGGAAAAGCTACGCGATTGGTGGTGCACAAGGTGCAACCATCATAAGCCAAGGGAACCGATACAAAGCCGAGCATGGTGCAGCCAAAGAGGTGACTCACAGAAATCAAGCTGAAAAGTCAGAATGGTGTAAATGGACATGGAGATCGGAAGGGGATCTGATGTTGAATGGAGCGTTTTTTGTGAGTTCAGGGAACCCACATTGGGCTCATCATTATAAGGGTTACCCGTTGATAAAAGCTGAACCAGCTCATAAGGTTCACGAGCTAACTAATTTTGCGGGTGCTGCCTTGGGATGCAGAGTAGGATTACCTTGTTAAGTCTTGTAAAGCTTCGTGCTGCTGCAATAGTGACCGAAGAGTTTTGGATGGTTAGACTGTATAGTAGCTCTGATGTGTATATGTTTGTTTCCTTTTGCTGTTTAGGAATCAGCCGAAGAAAAGTTTCAGATCATTCAAAAATTGTAACATTTCGTAAATATAATTTTTCTAATGCGTTTTCATTCAAAATCTGAGACAGTATGTGTGATACTTGGTTTTCACCGCTAACCTTACACATTTACAAACCTATGCAGCTCAAGCCGATGGTTGCATCGAAAATCGCGTCATTAGGCCATATCTGGTAAACAAGCAAATCATGTTAAATCCAGAGAGTATATATTCAACACATTACCTTCATAGGTGTTACAAACAATATGGATATTTTACATTAGACACTATTGCTGACAATTTTTACTCATTTATTTATTGAATTGAGTCAATTTGGGTTATGATTAATTGCTAATAGATGAAACAAGTCGGATTAAAAAAAGTAGCAAATTAAAAAAAAAAGGCTACTTTGAATTGTTCAAACACGTTCAAAGCCAGTAAAGTGATAATTTTAACAGTCATTTTGTCAAAAGTAAAATTATTTTTAAGCTTTATTTAACTTCTTTTATTTGAAACATTAAATATTTTATAACTGGTCAATTCTATATTTACCAATTTGTAATATATTAATGTCCTTTTCATCTAAAACATGATTTAACTATATTGTACATCATGAGTTAAAAACTTATTTTGAGTATACATGACATTTTCATGTTTAGATTGGTTATATATGAAGGATTTTTCTAACTTGTGCCCATTGGCACAAGTTAAAGAGGATTTTTCTAACTTGTGCCCCTGCGTGTCATCTTCTGAATGACCAGTGGTTGTGTGGCCTGATATATGAACCACTCAATGACTGCTGACCAGTGAGAGGGTGACACGCAGGCTGTTGAGCCTTCCTTAACTTGTGGTCAGCACAAGTTAGAAAAACCCATATATGAAATCTGAAAAGTGAGGAACAAAAATGCTTTCGGGTCATAGCACAGCTTGCTTGACCTTCCCGTTTTGCCATCTCTGCTCTGATGGGTCGTGGTTTGGACCTGGACTGTTAAGATAGTAAGGTGTCTAAATAACAATAGGGAGGTGGTGGCAACGGGCAGTTCAAGGTGGTCATTGTGGGAAGGGAGACATTACAAAATGTCTACATTTACCTATTAACAGAATGAACATATTGGGATTACATACCAGAATGAATTTCAATTCCATGATCACATTTAAAAACAATTATCACAAATCTTTTAAGTACACAAACTCTCTGGACAACAAAATTTAACATACACAAGAACCTTATTATGCGAAAATCTGCATGCAGCTGCAGCACTCTGGCGAGATGAAGTGATTAAATAGCAGCAAATGAATATACATAAATATTTTATGTTGTGACTGTTCCCCGTAATTAAAATATGAAAACGACACTGTCGTGGACCCTGGATTTCTGGTTCTGAGCCACACACTCTGAAATCCACATCAAGTTCCTGATCTCTTGCTCCCTGAGTCTCATGTATGCAAAGAACACACCATAATGGAACTGCACATACATACAAGTTTTCAGCAATTCAATAAAGGAATGCTTTTGCATGATTACATTGACATTTTGTCTTTCGGTAGAAGGATTATAAGATACAGTGATTGTGATTACAGGATTAAATCAAAAAAACAATTTGGATGCACAAACCTGCTGTTCAAAAGATAGGCAGAGACGCTTCACTTCCTCTTCATAAAATGCTTTATCGAGCATCTGGCTCTCACCATAGGACAATTTGGAGAATATTGGCTGATAAGGAGGGTACTTCTCCATCACACCACGAACCTAAAATAAAGATTTTTAAGAGGATGAGAAACTCAATAAGACTGGTTGGGTAATGAGTCAAAATGGGTAAAATTTTGGTATAGTCCATACACTTGTTTAATATTTAATACAGGAAACTCAACCGATGATGCATTAAAATGATAACTAAAACTATACTGTTATATAGTATATAATCAAATCTAAATTTTACAATAAACTGATATGAGGTATACATACATAATATATATACTTTAGAAGATTTTTGACCTGTTTGAATGTATATCTAAAAAAATTACATGACCTGTTTCGCTGTTTATGTCTATGAGAATAAACAAAACCAAATCTCCTTCTATAAGTAATTAAGTACTGAAATTGCCAACCTTAGTTATCCTCCACAAATAACCCTACAGGAGTCTAATCACCACTTCAGAGGACCAAATAATTGGTTTAAAAAAATTAAAGACCTTATAATGATGGTATCTCTAATCCCTATCTGCCGACATCAGACATGCATACTTAATTTGCAAATTGAGGGGATTCTAAAAGCCCATATAATTTAAGCTCTTCCACACTACATAAAATAGAACTTAAATATATTCACTTCTATTTCTTCTTCTGACATAGAGAAAGAGAAAGGGATATAGCATACCTGATCTATGTCCTCACAAACAGCAAGCTCCTATGACATAGGGGTAAAACTATTTAAGAGAAAAAAAGAAACAGATATTAAGTACAGAACAAGAAAAATAGACAAATCTCCAGATAGGACCATTATGCAGGGTCTCATTCACTTACAGTAAACCAAAACTAGAATAGAGCTTCCTGCGATCATCTCGAGTAAGCTCTGTTCCAATGCTGCGAACACAACCAGGAAAAAGGACAGATAAGTTAGCATTAGAAGTTCAAATGGCACCATTAATAGATTAGCTTCCAGCAGAAACATTCAGATAGTTGCAACACCTGTTTATGGTGATATTAACAGCTCTCCTGTCGGCCTCAAATGCTAGAAGATCAGACATAATTTCAGCAGTTGCGCCTCCTAGTTTCTATTTGTAAATTCAAATTACAACAAGAAAACAGGAAATATATATGTAAATTCCAAATAACCAACATATGCTTACCTGGCAAAACCGGTAGAAATCCTCAAGATATGCCTTGTAAAGAGTGTTTCTCATTATCTCAATGTTCATGTCATCTAAATCCTGCAGATAATACCAATTTGTTCTTAAAAAATGGGGTAACTTGAAATGATCAAGTCATACCACTTAAGTTTCAATCTCAGAAAACTTGTTGTCAGGTTTTAGAATGTAAATTCAGGTTTTTTATAACAAATTCGCTGAAATCTTTTGTTTTTCTTTAGCAAGAAAATTGTTATCTACAGATTGCCGCTTAGACAAATGAAATGTCTTTTCAGCCCATTCTATACAACTATAATGACCAAATACATTATAAGAAGAGGTGGCAGATGGGCAGGT
Organism: Tanacetum coccineum; assembly: GCA_026074375.1. Classification (NCBI taxonomy): domain Eukaryota; kingdom Viridiplantae; phylum Streptophyta; class Magnoliopsida; order Asterales; family Asteraceae; genus Tanacetum; species Tanacetum coccineum. Next base: position 8,814 of record BQNB010148857.1, on the reverse strand, counting down.
TAGCTAAGTGGTCACACGGTTAAAAATTAGAACATTGACAAAAAAACAATTTTTGAAAGGACTAACCATTTTTAGAAATAACATGTGTTATATACAGTTACAACAATATATTATCATAATCACAATCTAACGTCTCCAATTTAGTAGGTTAAATGCATCGAGCATACACTATGGGCCGCTATCAACCAGTTTCATTGTAGCTTAACTTTATAATGCTACCCATTTGACCATTTAAAAATATAACCTAACCCGAATCGACCCATTTATTAGTAGATGTGTCGATCTTGTACCCTCTTAAATCTAACCTTCTAGAGAAAACAAGGAAGGAGCTTCATTGCTATGCAATGCTATGCTATGCCATGCCATGCCATATTTTGTAGCAGATTAATGTTTGAACAAGAGTATACCTCTGATGTGATGCACTCAGAGAAGTATGGAGCAAGTGGTGTATCCACAAGCACCAGTCTGTAGAGCTCACGCATATTCTGAGCAACTGCCAGGGTAGCAATACTGAAGAAAAAAAAAACCGAGATGTATTACAGTATACGGATATGAAGCAAAAGTCAAAATGTTAGCATCAGATAGGTTACCTGTCAAACATTCCCAAAGGGTGGCATTTCTCCAACAGTTCCTGAACATCTCTCTCGTGCAAGGTTCCAGTAACGATCAGGACCACATTGTCGATCATGTGACCATATCTGAGAGACCAACAAAAAGTTTAGGCCTCAACCATGGACGAATGTTAAATCTACAATAGTAAACGAAAAGCTTCGTTTCTGAATGTGCTTCAAATAGTGGCATGTGCTGAATAGTACTGACTCTGTCTCTATTTAGGGATAGAGATATCTGTTTCTCTAGCTTGTGCTATATTACTGAAACCATAAATGATGTTACACCAACCTACAAATATATCAGTCAAGATGTTAGTAAGACCAACATAATAAAGCAGAGAAACGGCATCTACTAACACATCAAACTCCACCCCCACTTTCTCTCCCTGAATATTAATGATACCATTACATTGTTTTTAATTACATTTTCTTTTTATGTAAATGTGTTTTTTTTTTAGATATGATCGTGGCGAGTTCCGAGTGTTTTTAATCTTTTAGAAAGATGGAAAAATAACGAAAAATCGTGCAAAATGACAAAGGCATTGTGATTAAATGATTAATAGTGGAATCTTTCGCTAAAAAGAGAGGGAGCCGGAAAAAAAGATTAGTTTTTTGGAACCTTGCACCACTTAAGTAGATGAACAAATGGCCATACAGAATTAGCTGGTAGAAGTTTTCACTAAAGATACTTAAAAGCCATGGTTCACCGGTAATAAGGAATAGTTAATAAGATAAGGAAGTCTTCAAGGTAAGTCCAAAAGCCAAAAGCAATATCTTATCCACTGGGCAACACCCCCCTGAGGCACTGACCAAATTTTCATACCAGCTGAACTTACATAATATTCGATGAGTCACCATTGAGGGTGATACAAACTCAGTAGACTATTAGGAGGCCAGATAAGAAAACTAACACGATTAATGCCATAGATTAACAAGCAAAAATAATGAAAGTATAAGAAACTCTACATACGTTATGTACTCTAAGAAGGTTGACAAAGGCTCAGTGGCTTGGCATAACATGTGCTTATACTCATCTACCACTGAGAGTGGCATTCTCAACAATTGTGGTAGTATGCAATGGTGAAGGCTCTGCAAGAAAAATCACCACAGAACGTGATCAGCAAAAACAAAACTATGGACATGCCATCCTAAAACAACACAAAATGCAAAATCTAGACATTTATGCAGAGAATAATATAGTCTTAAACTCTGAATAAGTAACTTTCCATCCACCTTGATAAGAGCGAGTCTTCCCATTTGTAGCTTTATCCTAGCATTATCGCCTCAAACGAACTTAAAACTTTTTCAAACAGCATTATATATAATACTCCCTAGTATTTAATTATTGTCAACGATAGCGGTACAAAACACACGTCCATGACATTTCATACACATAACCTCACAATGAAAACTCTATCTCAACATTCGTGACAAAATTTTAATCTAAATTTAGCAAAAACTCCCTTTACATTTACATCTTACACATAAAACAGAATTGTTTGTTTCACATATAATCTACACTCTCCTGATCTACTTCCATCCATAACAATCTAATGAGATTCCTTATAAACAATGATCTGATGAAAAGAATAAATAAAAAATGATTTATACCGTTTTGAAGATAGGGACCGTATTCAGTAGCAGAAAGATGCATCTTAATATCATCAAGGGTTTCACACTGACATAAATTATTGTAATCAGCAGCGGTCAACAATCCAGATCTGTAACCTCTTACGATCGCTTCAAGGTATCCTCCGTGGATGTTGAACGTCATTGCTTCGAATCCGTACATCTTCACTTATTGATTCGATTAGATTTAATTGCAATTCAGATCCAGATAATAATGATGATTCTGAGAGGGTGTGGATATTTTACTTCTTCTGATCAAATTGAATTTCAGGTATTTTATTACTATTTGGTTATGTGCTTCTGCTTACGTGTCCTTACCCGAACCCCGGTTTTTTTTTACATATATATTTTCGATGTGTTCCTATAGACCATTTTTATACGGGTGAATTGCATATAAGAATATCATCTTTGAAAGGTGAATAATTACATAATTGGTTTACACATTAATCAAAATTATTTTTAAAATTTTTATTTTTGTATATAAACATATAAAAATTTAATAGTGTTTTAAAATTTTAGTTTTTACATAAAAAAATTCATTATGTATTAATATCGATTTATATTTTGTAAAAGATTTTTGTTAAATAAAATATTTAAAGTGACGTGTATGTTGAGGTTTATATTGTCTAAATTTAACTATTGATATCATGTTGTACATAATATGTCTTATTGATATCATGTTGTACATAATATGTGAGTTCGTATACGTACAACGTCGTGTATTTATTTACATACACAATAATTTGTGCTTTCATTTTGATATTAATAATTTTGTGCATATATATATGTTGTATTTTTAAAACAACATATATGGTGTATTTTTAAAATATAAAGTCTATTGATACAAAGTCTAAAGGGTTATTTGTTTATTTTTTGAAGTTATTAAAATATTTGGAAACTTATAAATTTACACTTAACTCTATATAATTTATATAAAATTCAGCCACTAAAGTTTTATTAATTACTTCATTTTTTTAAGTGTATGTTTTCACAAATTTGGCACATACCACCAAATTCTTTCACCAAAATTTTTAATTTTGACCAAATTAGATTTCATTTTGACTTTTTTTAACCAATCAGATGACACGATTTTGCTTACGTGTTAAAATCAAGCGACATGATTGGTCCAATTTTTTTCTATAAGATTGTTTTGCTAAGAAAACTCTGAAATAATGTAATTTTTTTATTATATAAAAGATAATTTTACATATTTGGAAGGATATATGTGCAAATGCCTTTCTATATTTTACAAATCAAGAGTCGATCAAATGAAAAATGAAACAAAAAGTCTAAAAAGTAATACTCGTTGTCTATTTTGATCAGGATCTTAGGGTGTGTTTGTTGTAAATAGCGATAGCATGTTTATTAATAGTTATACATGATCGTCAATGACGTGCGCCAAAACTAATCTGAGTTATTAAATAATCAAATTTGTCAAACACTCAAAAAACTAATTATCTGATTATTACGTTATCAAACAGTATAATCGAATCCAAATACCATATTTCAAAACCACATTTCGATACAACTGATTATCTGATTATACGATTTCAAAACGCATAATTTATTTTAGATAAGAAATACCAAACACCCCCTTAGGGTGTGTTTGGTAAGGAGAAATAAAGTCAAAGAAATATAAAAAGTAAAATTTCCTCCATTTGGTAAGATGGAGAAACTAAATGGCGAAGAATTTCAAATTCTTTAGAGATATAATACTTTGTATTTTTATTTCTTTAAATTCCATCCATTTGACGAAGGCAATGATCTCTTTGTAGAGAATTGTCCATATTATATTTAATAAAAATTGATAAAGGCTTAAAAATTGATGTACAAAAATATAACATCACGTGACATGCACATTTCCTTTACAACTCCAAATAATTGATGAACCCTAATCCTCAATAACTAGTTTGAAAAGAGTTTTTGAAATCCTTTATCTTTGGTTACCATCTACTTGCTTGTCATCCATATATTTAACCCCGTTTCATTCTTACTTGATCCAATTTTTATACATCAGTCAATATTCCTTACTTCATCAAAATATCTCAAGTTATTAGGTATGTGTTCATGAAATAGACACAAGTGTATCATTGTTGTTTTTGGTTGATAGTGTTTTTTAATTAGCGTTATCATGTTTCAGATTGTTTTTGGCATGAATTTTGTATCTAAAACATCTGATTCCAATTTTTAATTGAGTGTCTCGTCATATCTTTTGAGTTTGAATGAACAAATGCTTCGTAACTTAGCTTTTTTTTTATTGCTTTACTCATATATGGATTCAATTTGTTTGCAGTGAGTAACAAATCTATGAAATCATACATTTTGATTCTACTGTCATTCTCAACAAAGCCAAAAAATTGGTTTTTTTCTCTAATTAATTTCTCTAATGTTACCAAACACCAGAATTAACTAAATTTCTCGACCATAGTCAATTATCTAGTTTTCTTTTTCTCTGACCAATTCCATTCACTGAAATTCTTTCAACCAAATGTACCATTAGGGTGTGTTTGGTAAGGAGAAATAAAGCCAAAGAAATAGAAATGGTGAAATTTTCTATGTTTGGTAACATGGAGAAACTAGATGGCGGAGAATTTCAAATTCTCTAGAGATATATGATAACGCGCATTTTATACATATCTCTACATGTGTTATCTATGCTTATATATATATATATATATATATATATATATATTGGTTAATTATAAGAACTTTCGATACTTAATAGACTATATTTACTATTATAGGTTCATGATATGTGTCGTGGAATAAAGCGGAAGAATACACGAAGATATGGAACTTAAACGAAGAAGTAAACTCAAACTAAAAGCTTTCCGACACCTGTCCACTGTTTTGGCCATAACCTGAGCATACAAACTCGGATTGACGCGATTCCACAGTACCACTCGGCTCCGGAAAGATTATCTACCACTTTAACTTTTTTTTTTGACCAAGAGCTAAAAATGTGCCAAGAGTACAGGCGTACTTCACAACATTAATGCCCCGTACCGACATAGCCCAAGTAAGGCGTAACTTTTTATAAAGTACGTCTTTTGGCCCCCACGAACAGCCAAAAATAGACACATGGCACTCTAATTTCATACAATCACACAATCGATCTTGTTCGATTACACCACTTAAAATAGGGATTTTTAGGGATTAAGGCTTGACAAACCTTTGATCCAATCAACCCTTGGTACCACGACATCTCTTGATCATACTTCCACTCAATCGAAGCTGTGCCGGACGATCTCGGCTTGTTATTTATTGACCTTAGAAGTGTAGTGACAGTACATGAAGGTTCGGGATAATAAGAATCAATATCTTGGGTTATTGATAATAGTTTTCAGTTGGAAAACTTGTAATCACCATATTTTGATCTTATAACTTTGGTACACTTCTATTATCTTTTGATATGAAAGTTTCAGAATTTTATTAGTTTAATATGTGTATTTCTTGTTGATTAATGAGTAGTCGTCTTGTGTTTGTTTGGGCATCATGTGACCTTCGGTATGGAGCGTTTGGATATGTGTTTATTGAATTGGTTAAACATTATTTTATTAAGTATAAAGGCCGAAAGGATGCTTATTAAATAATGTTTATCATTCCACTATTTATATTGGTTATAATAACGTATAAAGGCCGAAAGGATTCGTTGTTATTAACTACTATATTCGCTCGTTACATTTAAAGGCCGAAAAGATTTGTAACTTGTGATATCTTTATTCTCTAAACTTGTAAACACTATCTTAAACACTCCTATGTCTTAGTGATCATTGCCTAAACAAACATGCTTTAATTTTTTTGCTTCTCTTAATCGCTTTCTTTACAATATTCGATATATGCACGTTTTGGTTAATTTGATAAGTGACAATCATTTTAGCCTTAACACCTTCATTACAAACTGTGAAAACTTCAATTCTTTTGGGACAACCTTGACTTACCTAAGCTATATTATATACGAAAGGGTATACTTGCTCGTGTTGTGTTTTTAGTCAAAATTGATATTTCTAGTATTATAAATTTAAATCTTGCAAAACACACATCAAGTTTTTGGCGCCGTTGCCGGGGAATTGTTTTAAGTTGTTATCAGTTTGTGTGCTTGATTTTGGTGCTTCTTGTTTGCTTAAACATGTTTGTTTTCCTAAATTCTGCCATCTGCATCTCTAAGTACGCCGCACTTCTTTTGAAGTACGCCGCACTTACCCTGCTTTCATTTAAAATTTTGCCTCGTAAACCTGAAGTACGCCGGTTTTAACCCAAAAACCGCCGCACTTTCTGGGATTGTTTCAATTGTTTCAAAAACTCCAATCTGCTAGTCTTAGGTTCTATAATCATTTAGAATTATATTTTAACTGATTATATTACCTTGTAAATTTGTTCATATTTAGTTTATTCGAAAAAACCAAAAACCTTATTTTTCAAATCGTTTTAATTATATGCTTTAGTTGACTTGATTGTTTTCCGTAAGTTGATTATATTTAATTTTTGTTAGCTCTGTTTTATTTATTTCTGTTTAATCCGTTCGTGGTAATAACCTAAAATATAAAAGGCAAAAAACATAAATTCCCAGAAAAACCGTCGTACTTGTCTTAAAGTGCGTCGTACTTATCCATCTGAACCAGAAAATAATAATAATATTTTAGCCCGTTTATCCTTGTTTTCTATATATAATTGAAATATATATAAATATATAAAATATATAAAAAGTTAAAAATATAAATATATAGATTTAAACAATTTACTTTATTTTGAAGATTATCATATTAGCTTTAATTATATAATATAAAACAATATCTTTTTGCAAAATGCTTAACGTATGTATAAATCCGCGATCTTTTGAAAAACAACTCGTAAGTCTAATATATAAGTTGAATAAAAATTTAATAACAAAGACTTGTAAAATTAAAACTATCCAAAAAGAATTCCTCGAGATCGAATCACTCAAATCTTCAACTCAACATTCCTCCAGTAATGATGTTTTCGTCTTAAATAAATTCGAAGAGGATGTCGAAACCTAACAAATAATAACTCTCAATCCTGATGATCAACCCATGTGAAAAAGTGCTAAGACTGTAGCACCGACTCTTAATTCTTCCATTGTTCAACTTGATGTTGATAACAACTTTGTTATAAATAGTACCCACTTGAAAATGATATGTAAAAATAAATTCGATGATATTCTACGGGCCGATCCGCATGATCACATCCGTGAATTTCTCGCAATCTGAGACATGTTCAAATATGGTGAAACTCAAAGTGAAGTTGTCAATCTTTTAATATTTCCCTATTCCTTGTGCGATAAAGCTAAAACCTGGTTTAATGAACTTAATGAAGAGTCTATAACATCGTGGGACCAAATGAGAAGAGCTTTTATAAACAGATTCTTTCCACCTTCGTTATTTAACCATCTTTTACTTGAAATCAGAAGTTTCTCTCAAAACGTATGTGAAAGTCTAACATACGCTTAGTTACGATTGAAGAACATGCTTCAAAAATGTCATGGGCACGGTCTAACCAAAGGAGATATTATGCATATATTCTATCACGGTCTAGACGAACCCACTCAAGGAATCCTGGACGGAACTTGGAGGAATCCTCCTTTACAAAACTTCAAATCAAGCTTTTCAATTTCCTGAGGATAAAATCCTTTTCAAACTTGATTGGTCCTCTAAATTAAAAAATGAACATCATCAAAATTTTGTTGCTTTCGCCGATGAAAGTAATAGTAATAATGATAATTCTCGATTAATAAAAAAATTGGAGGCTCTAACTATAAAAATGAATTCCCAATTCCAGAGCTTAAAAGAAGAATTACAAGATATGCGTAACAAATATTATGACCTTAGAGATAACCACACTTTTAAAAATAGTATGAACGATGACACACCGATATGTGAACGTCATGAAGCAAATTACATCCAATCTAGAAGTTATCAAAATCGAAATTCTCATGATTCGTATTCTCAACAATCTCATTTTGAACAACCTCAATCAAATAATGATTCTGAGAAATCGCTCGCATAATTGTTCGACGATGTGAAATACGATATCGAAGATTTCAAAAGTTGTATCCGTAGCATGAGAACTGTTCATGATAAACTTTTTGACAGAGACGATGGTAAAACCACCGGGGTTTTACCCAACAAAAAGTCTAAAATCATCAACCAAGAACCTCAATCTAAAACTGATCTCGAAAAATCAATCACTAAATTATTGGATGGTCAAAGAGTTGCAAATATGTTTGTCAAGAATAATGTTAACGATATGATTCTAAAGATGAAACAAAATGAAAAGAATTTTCAAACTATCTATAAAAACATGGAAAGAAAAATAGATGAGTGGGAGAAGTCTCAAAACATCTCTTATGAACAAACTAATAGGACTGAACCACCACCTCCTCCTCAAACTCACACCAAGCAAGTGAATTCCGTATTCACAAGGAGTGGAAAGTCCGATGACTCTCCGAAAATTCAAAAAAATCCACCACTATTATCCCACTAATTTAATCCATTACACAACAATAATCTTTACCAATATGCTAGAAAATAAGAAGAAAACTTAAAGAGAGAAAGTA
>BQNB010148856.1:0-16246 GCA_026074375.1 Tanacetum coccineum | reverse complement strand
ACTGTTGGTTATTACTGATTGGTTTAAGGGGAAGCTAATAGATTCAGATTTACTTAAATGTTTAAAAGGCTTATATTATTAGATTAATTGGTTACGAAGAAGATTATTTATCACTTATTTAATGGTGAAGTAGAATTACTTGGGTATGTGTTCTTATTATATCTTAAAGTGGGCGTTACACTTTAAAGATAACTTGTTCATGCTTAGAAACGATGTGACAAAGACTTGACGAATCTAGCAAAGGTGTGTGATCTAACTTATGGTGCTCAATGCTCACATTTGCTATCACTTGGTATGTATCTCATAGTAGATGAGGATTTTTGTCAAGAGGTTGCGATCTACTTATATTTCAAAGATTTATTTATAAGTTTAGAGTCACGTGGATAGTACAAGACACAAGTTTGGGTTATTCTACTTTAGCATCAAGTTCGTATACTTAGTTTTCTTCATCAGTAATCATTACATAGACAGAATTGAAGATTCAAGAAATGGTTAACATATGGGTTTCAGGGGAAGCTTAATGTTAAAATGTTTAACCATTTACATGTACCACATAAGGTGAAGGTTTTTACTACCGTAAGTCATTGTTACTACTGCTAGTTTAAGTTTCTACTGCTCAAGTTTATTTATCTTAAGGCGCGTCATGGAGGGTAATTTGAGTTGTTAGAAGGTTGGATTAGAAGTGTGATAGTGGTTTGTGGTTGTCAAAATCAAAGTTGCATACTTTAGTCCCTTATTTGATTATGATAAAAAGGGAAGAATATTTACAAAGAAGATGTACAACTTACAGATCCTTAGTGGTATAGTTCTATTCTTTCATATATATTAGCTTCAGGGGAAGAAGATCGTGCTTATTTTGGTTTTGTCATTATCAACTAGGGGAAGATTGTTGGGAATTATATTTGAGTTGATAAGACAAAACATATGAAAGATGAAGGACTTAAAATGCAAAGGAGGAATTCTTTAAAAGATGAAAGATTACAAAAGATTTCCTAGAAGATGATTATAAAAGTTAGGAAGATTTGTTTATTTCCTAATACTTATCCTTTGTAAACCTAATATCTCTAGTATATAAAGAGATATTGGTCATATAGTTTTGTGTGTGTCAAAGATGTAAACAGTAAAAAAGTGTGTGCGTATGTTCTAGGCATCAAGTTCTCTAAGGAGACGCCTAGGTTTGGTTGGTTTAGCCTCAAGGATATCTGATTCCTTGTTATAGTTTAGATAACATGTTCTACCATTGATCAAGGTAGAATTGAGGCTTGTAGTAGTCATGTATCATAGAAGATAATGAGGAAACCTTGTTAGAGTTACATTGATTTGTTCTTATTTCGCTACATTTTATTATCATTGTTATTCATCCTAGATATAGATCTAAACAATCTAAGCTTAAACGATTTTTTAATCTTCACAATTGGAGGAATGCATCAAAAGTTGAAAGACTACAAAAGATTTCCTAGAAGATAATTATCCTTTGTAAACCTAATATCCCTAGTATATAAAGATATATAGGTCGTATAGTTTTGTGTGTGTCAAAGATGTAAACACCAGAAAAGCGTGTGTGTTCTAGGCGTCAAGTTCTCTAAGGAGATGCCTAGGTTTGGTTGGTTTAGCCTCAAGGATCTCTGATTCCTTGTTATAGTTTAGATAACACGTTCTACCATTGATCAAGGTAGAATTAAGGCTTGTAGTAATGATGTATCATTGAAGATAATGATGAAACCTTGTTAGAGTAACATTCATTTGTTCTTATTCCGCTGCATTTTATTATCATTTTTATTCATCCTAGATATAGATCTAAACAATCTGAGCTTTAACAATTTTTTAATCTTCACGGTATGGATTCTGGTTGTGTGGATCCAAAGGTCGTAGAATGGGTGAATTAGCCGTTGAGCACTATTTCAAAATCTTTTGCGAGTTCGGTTACAAATGAGGCGGCTACAAATACGGTAAATTTTAGATCTTTGAATTCAGATAAACCTGCTAATGCAAAAGATGATGTTAAAATTCCTAAAGCGTCTATTTTGGATGTTCAAGCAAGATTTGGTTTTAGCTTGTATGTTTATTTTGGAAAATGCTGTGCATTGATTGATTTTTAGGGGTGATCGGTGTGATTTAAAGGAATGGTTATTGATATTCCTAATGTGAAAGATGATGGATAGGTTCTTCTAGGAAGGGTGGAGTATGAATGGGAACCACCTAGATGTGGTGTGTGTATGATATTTGGGCATGATGTTATGTTATGTCCAAAATGTCTTGTTGAAAAACCTAAGAAACAACACACAAACCATGATGGTTTCCAATATTCTTCTTCTTCTCATGGTACAAATGTAGGTTCGAGGTTTCAGGTTAAGCCAATGAACCAAATTTGGAAGTCGTCTCTAAAAAGAATATTGTTAGTGCAAGAGGTTGAAAAAGAATTTTAAAGTGTTAGAAAAGTGATGAGTTTACTAACCATTTGATGCGCTTAAATATGATTGAAGAAGGGTTGATGAGATCTGGCTACAAATGAGGGGTCATCCAAATTTATGGTAAGTATGTCTGTCCTAGATGTGGTGGTTCGGATATGATAGTTCTAGTAATACTACTTGGTTTCAAGGATTAATGATCTGGAAAGTCAGATAATTAAGGGGAAGCTTGTGTTACTAGATGATGAGGGTAAACTGTTAAAACCTTCTAAATCAACACTTTCTAGTTCTTCTAATGTGGTTTCTAAAAAGGTTGATGATCTGGTTAATAAGGATAATGATAGCAAAGTGAAAGAGGTATATGATGAAACTGCCGCTTTTATGGTTTCTATGAGCTTCAATGTTAATAAAGCATCTAAAAGTGACAGTAAAAGGGGAATAAAAGCTTGTATGAACAATGACAGGAAATTCATGGCGAAGACCCGTACGATGATGATGACTTTGATGATCCTAGTTTGACTGATGCTCAAATGAAGTTTGCTAATGCTTTTGATATTAATTTTCATGATTAACTTAGATAGCAGTTGTAGTAAGTCTTATAAGTGTGGCATGTTATTCTTATGATAGGTTACGTTTGAAGCATAGTTGGTGCGTTTGTTTTTGCCTAGTTTTGGGCTGAGATGTGGGATTCACCCACATTCATTGTACTTAACAGTTTTTTAGAGTAATATAATTTATCGGGGAAACTATTTATCCAAAAAAAAGTGTTTAGACAAGAAATACACAACAAGGTCTTTTAAAGATTAGATTCTTATTAGAAATGAATAAAAGAATTTACTATAATTGTTTGCAGAATAACAATCAAAGTTGATAGAAAATATGTGGTGATCTTCACACTAACTAAAGCAAGTCTATAAGTAATATCTATCCTAACACACTGAATGGGTTCAGGGACTTAGCTCGTAAGAAGAAAATGTGCTCTCTTAAATGTGTGTCACATCAGTTGTACGAGGTGTGCATTTACTCATTATACTATAAAACATGTGTTGAAGTTGGGTTTGTGAGTTGGCACTGTTGCGAAGCCGTCAGGTGGGAAGAGTAGTTGCAGGGAGTAGGGCGACTTGGGTGCACTGTCGAGCCGTGATCGAGCCGAAACTGTTCAAACGCCAAGTCAAGTCGATCCGTGGGCTTTGTCTCACAGTTCTCACTGGGTTTTTATTGGATTTCCCATTAGCTGTTAATTTTGAGGGTTGCCTGAATGTTGTAAACTTGTTTTTCATTATCAACTTTGTAGGTATTATCCCATTTCATTTGTTTATTTTTCCACACAATAAACTAACACACATACAATGGGTGCAGGTAATAAAAAAAAGGTTTCTTGATTTGCTTGATTAGATATGAACTTGTTTTATTTGGTTGAAATAATGGGTAGAATGTTTGATTATGCTTAGTGTATCATTGCAATTGCGTAAACAAGTTAATCGAGGTGTTAGGGTTATTGTTTGGTGTTGTTGCATTTTATTTGGAGTCAAAGTTGTTAACACATGGCGGGGTTAGATCTAAAGAAGTGGTGAGCACTTAAGGTTTCAGTGTTTCAAGAACTGATAACGAAGTTTTGTTTCCATTTGATTCTTAAATGCATGTATGGTATTCCGGTTTCTTACATTTACTCTGTGGATTTGTATATATTTTTTGTGTTTGTTTAAGATTTCTCCTAAGTCTAATTATTTTTGTAAGAACTAGAGTTCCACCCCTTTTCCATTTCCACTCAAGAGATCCAGAAACGAAACGAAGTTCGTTCCTTTCGTCAAGTAGGTAACATCCATCGTGCCGGGGGACCAAGCATGGCATAGCCTCTTCTCCTTTAGGATAGGTTTATCGTTGGTAACTTTTTCCTGTATGAGTAGTGATGGAAAGCATATTCATTTTTTAGGTTTTATCCAATTGATGAAAAAGAAATAGAATTTAAAAAGTCTATGTGATCGTAACTGTTGATTTTATATGGTTTGCTGCAGGTTGTGTTTTATTTTCCTGTCATGATCTTTCAATTTTTTTAGCTTTGTATGATGTTAGTAGATTTGTGGATATGTCTTTATGTTTCTTTAGGCTCTGCTTTATTTAGTTATTATAATGTGTGGTTATAAGTGCTTCATGATATCATTTAGACCCTCATATGTGGTCACAACTATTGATTTTATAAATTTTAATGTTTTAGGTTTACCTTTGTTTTATAATTGATTATGCATAATGGTGGGATGGCTGGGTGCGGGATTGACTAGGATCAGCGACCACTATTATTACTGCCAAAGTGATAAGGGCTTTGTGGATACGTGTATGTATTTTTTTTAAAAATATGTCACCTGCATGGTGTCGTTTTGGCAAAGGCGTCGCTGTTTTTGGCCGGATATGATTGTAAGTGCTATAAGTTGTGTTTAATCTGTTTGTGACAGAATGGAAAGGTGTGTTTTATTTAGTTGTGATGATGTTTTAAGTTTTTCTTTTTTGGGTGATGCAAAATGGTAGGATGGTTGGGTGTCGAGCAGATTGATCAGCACTCAGTAATACTATTTTTACAGTCAAAGAGCAATAGGATGAATTTGTGGATACGTTGTTTTCTTTCTTTTAATTAATAAATATATCATCCGTATGGGAGTTCGTATTGGTAAGGCTTTTGGCCATTTTCTGATGGTGCTATGATCGTAAGTGCCGTTATGAATAATGTTCTTTTGGTTGTGGCGAATGGAAGTGCCGTTTGTTCTTATTTTTTGTGTTGATGTTTCAAGTTTTCCTTTTTCTTTTTTTTGGCTAATAAAAATGGCCTGGATGGTTGGTTGCTGATCGTTTAATTGGCTCAGCGACCACTATTATCGCAGTCAAATTGATAAGAAATTTTTGGATATGTGTCTGTGTTTTAAAAAAAAGGTCATATGTATGGCGTCGTTTTGGTAAAGGCGTAGTCGTTTTTGCCTGTGTGTGGAAGGTTGTCTTGGTGATTGTCTTATGTATTTTTCGATGCGAAACTTGAAAGGATGGTTGATGGTGAAATTTATTTGACTCAACAACCTCTATTATCGCACATCGGAAAAACGCAGTCGTTTAGACCCATTGCAGTCTGGGTATAATCATAAGTGCTACTGTGTATTATTATGTTTTGTGGCAAAATGAAACACTGTCTTGATAAGGGCATGATGTAAACTGGTGGGTTCGTGACAGTACCGGCTCCAAACTTACATTTCAACAAATGTTATATACTGTGATTGGTTTGTATGACATTTGCATAATCTATGGTCACAAGTCTTGATTGCAAGAGTGTTGTTTTTCTACACAAAATGGAAGGATCCGATATATGAATTAATCTGGCCCAATTCGTAAGTGCCTATTGGTTAGTTGCTTTGGCTTGTACCTTATCTTACAGTGCTGATATTTTAGGATTGATGTTTTGCGTTGCGAAATGCATGGATGGTTGAGTCCGAGATTGACTCCACTTAGCAACATGTATGATCGAAACTAGAAAACATAAGACAATCACCAAGACAACCTTCCACACACAGGAAGGGTGAGAGTTTTTTTTAATCCTCTTATTGAAGGCTCGGCTCAGCTCTGCTAATTTTTACCCCAACTTTGTGAGAGCACCTTTTGTATAAAAGGGTGATGTAAGAGGCTGTGATGATAAACTTTTAATTTCTTTTACTAACTTCGAACCAAAGTGATGTTATCTACATCTTAGAAGGCAATTTACTAACTTTGCATCCATGTCTGATTAATCCTATTTTTCGATTGTTTTCAAATCCGAGCCTCATAAAATGACGTGTTTCTTAATGCGTATGATTCTTTAAATCACCCTTTCATGCAAAAAACCTATAATTTGGATACAACTTGCTTGGCTATGATGAGCCAATACTATTTTTTAGTCGTCGGTTAGGAAGGTGGTTGTTGGGAGAATGATGGGTCGGGTGTATTGTGTGGTCGTAGCTTGATCCGCCGCTGTTCACACGCTAAATTCAGCGTTCCTATTGGCTAAAATGATTAAAAAACGTCGTATTTTTCCCCTTATTTGTCGGTTAATTTTTATTGTTTACTGCATGTTGTGCAACTTTTTTGCATTATCAATTCCAGAATATGGTAGCTGTTTCATTTGTTTGGTTTTTTAAACAAAAATTTAGGTCTGGTGATGTTTCGATTTTTTGGCTATGCAGAACAGTAGGATGGCTAGGTGCGAGGTTGGCTTGACACACACGAGGGTCGTGATTTTGGCATGGCAAAAACTGGATAGCATAATATGCAACTAGGTTTTCCATGCCAAAATTACGGCTACCCATTCTTGGGATACACATATGTTGGCTATTCAGTTTCCAAAGATCATTATGAGAATTTTGTCTGCTTGGCGACCATAAGCTGTGTTCATAAATGTTTATTTCATAAGGGTTAAAACATGTGTTTTGTTTGGCGGCGATGATCTTTCGAGTTTGCTGTTTCGCAACGCGGATTGGAAGGATGGTTGATCGCGATATTTACTCACATTAGCAACCTCTGTGATCGTAGTTGGTACATGAACTTGAGCCGGATTTGACATGATGTCGGGAAAAAAATGCCATAATAGAAATTTAAGATGAGAGAGCCAGGTGTCTCATCCTTGTTTTGTGTTGGGTTCACGGTTTGTAATAAGGTATGTTGCTACCCATGATAAGGAAATTCAAATTGCAGGTGCGAAAATTGTTCAAACTCAAGGTGAGGAATGTTTTCTCTTAACAATATTGTGCTTATTTTACATTATGCTTTTAAAAGTAGTATTATTATGCTTATTTGTTGTGCTCATTCCCGAAAAATGGTGAATGCAGATAGATTTTCTTCCTGGTTGAGCCAAAAAAAGAGGTGACTTTAGGAATGACGTACAAGAGGAATTCAAAAGTCAGGACTGCGCTTTGCATCAATAACGATGTGCGATATGATGTCGATATGTGCACTAGTTTCGAGTTTGGAGGAGAAACTCAGGTGTTTGAACCTTGTTCTGTGTCGGGTACATGATCTTTAATAAGGCGCAGTTGCGAATAGTGTTCAGACTCGAGGTAGGGAATATTAGCCGCTCGTGATATTGTACTTATTTATCCTTTTACTTTTAAAAGCTATTGTTGTGCTTATTTATTGTGTTCATTGCCAAAGCACGTCAAATGCTCACATAATTTCTTCTTCCAGTTTCAACCAAAAATTGAGACCATCTCAAGGACAGCATGCAAGAGAGACTCGAATGCTGCCATTTTGAGCCGCATCCAACACTCGATCTACAAATTGTTGTGTTCTAGATGCTGAGGTCTAGAAGCTTGGTGTCGATATGCAACAACAGTTTCCAGTTGGGAGGAGAAACTCAGGTGCCTAAGATATGAAAATTGAAATTGAAACTAAAAATTGTGTTAGGCTAAAGGTGACAAATATTCGTTATTAACAATATTGTACTTATCTTTCATTATACTTTTAAATTTTATTTTTATGCTTATTATTGTATTCATTCTCAAGTGCGAGGATTGCGGGTTACACCCGGTACTCAATGCTAAAAAGATGTCCCCTCGATGTTGGGGTGCAGGTGCCTACTGTCGATATGTGACACCGGTTTTCTACTAACTGTTTATTGAATGCTTAAAATACAGAGGGACAAAGTTCTGCAGATCATCAAGGTAAACGGTTATGACACTGGTGATGATGACGACAATAACGTCGATTGTGGTTCAATGAGAAATAACATGAATAAAGCGGGTTTCTGATCAGATTGAAAGACGTGATACCGGTGACGATGAAGGTTAAGGTATTTCAATTGTGAGAAGAAAAGGACAACGTGCATTCTTTAATAAGTGTTCGAATTCAGATTTTGAAAAAAATCCATTATCGGTAGTAAAATGGAATTACCCACATAAATATATGAAACAAACGATGATGTGGTGAAAAATTTGATGCAGATTTTTTCCCCACAACCTCTTCGATTTCTCATCTTGCGTTAGCTTGATCCATTTTATCACCGATCTTGCCTTTACATAATCTCCACCTGAACTCCTATAAAAAATG
This sequence comes from Tanacetum coccineum, assembly GCA_026074375.1. NCBI lineage: Eukaryota > Viridiplantae > Streptophyta > Magnoliopsida > Asterales > Asteraceae > Tanacetum > Tanacetum coccineum. The sequence continues at coordinate 7,784 of BQNB010148856.1, read as the reverse complement.
AACTGCCTCCCTTTCGTCTCAAAACTGAAATACATTTGCCGTCTTCGTCATCACTGTCACTTCTTTAAATTTTATATGAAACACATTTTTTTTTGGTAAAGATCTGAAACACATTTTATTTTTGACAAATATTGTTATATCAATGATTCAATGTGATTGGGAGGTCGCAGAAGCTCGAATGGCGAGTTAGTCATTTTTAGAGAGAGAGTAAAGAGAGAAATGTGTGTAATATCACATTAGAAAGAATTACACACATACAATGTTGAGCTTCACCCTCCTAGTGAAGTCTAGGAGGGTTTATATAGGCTCTCTTACACACTACTTTGCACTAATGGCACTTCTAGTACTTGCGTATGCGCATGTCTAATGTAATTCCCGTATATGTCGTCACATTTATAATCCTAAAAAAGACATTTTCATTGGATCACGTTCTCCCTGTCCAGCATCATCGTCATCATCATCATCATCGTTTATCTCGATGATCTCTTGAAGATTAGCTTCTTTGGAGGTTTACTGTGTTTACCATCTTTCATATTGGTCAAGATATAGCTAATGACTTTCTTTAATATAACTTCTCGATTGTGCTTAAAGTTTTTTACTTGCTCTCGGTAATGTTTTATTCATAATTGTTAAAAAAATTAATCTTACCGCACATACAAAACTATTATTATATACAAACACTCCGTAGCAACACGCGGGTGAAAATCTTCTTTTACAACATTCTCTTTATATAGGCAAAAACCGAGGTGGAAACCCATGGGTTATTGGAGATGTGTCAATTGTCTAACTATAAATTACACTTTACATTAAAGGCTTCTAATTTTGGAACGTGTCAAGTCTCACTTTAGGGAGCAAGGTTGACAATTGTTTTCCTTTTTCTACCAACTCTTGTACTTGATTGACTTTCTTTGATAGATACCTTTCACTTATCTTTTCAACAAAGTTTTCGTCTATTCTTTTAGAGACTTAGATATATTTCAAAAATATCTAAGTTCAAAATGTCTTCATGTTGTTGAGGAGATCAAGGAGAGTCAGTGAGTTACTGTCATCACTCACTGACTCCATCATCTTCTTTCATGTTCATAATATACTTCACTTTCCAAGTTTCGTCTGTGAGAGTGGTGAGACATACTTTAATCTTTCAAGAATTTTGTGTGAATATTCTTTCATTTAGGGACTTCGTTTATACTTGGGCTATTTAATGTTCATATTCTGATAATTGGGCATCGAATTAGCCCAACACAACTACTAATCTAAAACTGGATAATCTTTTCAATTAGATATTTTGTAATCTTTCAATTCAAAAATATATGTTCACTTTTAAATTGAACAAAGTTTCTATCAGTTTTCACTAACTATATTCTTCATCAATCAAATATAGTCGCTACCCGCTAAAATCTAGATTTGTATTAAGAAGAGAGTTATATTGGATACCAAAAAAGGTTGGATACTAAGGGACTCATTCCCACCATCCATCTAAAAAGAAATTAATGGTTGAGATTAAAAGGATTTTATTATTTCACCTATTATTTAAAACTTAAATATCTCTTAAACCGTTAATCATTAAGCAAAAATAATTACCATCACGACGAGCATTTAATTATCTTTCCATAGATATCCACTTTGATATACTTTCGACAAAAAAAATTCACGTTTTTTTTTGTTTTTTCACTTTTTTTCATTGTTGAAACTTGTATGAAAATATTATATGTGATTGAACACTAATTTGAATATTCGTATAAAATCATATATGATATAACACTAACATGGAATTACATGTGATTGTATTAAACTTAAATATCATATATGATTTAACACTAATATCATATATGATTTATCATATGTGATTTAATATCATATATAATTTTAAATATCATATATGATTTAACACTAATATCATATATGATTTCTCATGCAAGTTTCAACAACGAAAAACAAAAAAAAAACGTAAAAAACTTGAAAAAAACAAAAAAAATCGTCAAAAGTATATCAAAGTAGATATCGATAGAAAGATAATTTAATGCTTGTCGTGATGGTATATTTTTTTTCGCTTAACGATTAGCGGTTTGCGAGATATTAATCTTTGAAAAAAAGGATGAAAATGATTTTTGGGTTTAATCTTATCCATTGGATTAAGATGGAGATAGATGGTGGGATTAGTCCCTTGGTATCCACAATAAGTTTGGTATCCAAATGAACTTAAATCCTGTATTAATTAGTTGAAACATAAAGTGAACAACTGTTTTAAGAAACTCAACATAAGGAAGATGAGCATTTATTTTAAGACTGGCAATAAATAATAGTATATATCTTAAGATGTTTCATACTTCTAATAGAGTCCATTTTATATTATATTTTTTTTAATAGCTTAAATTTTATTAACAACTAGCAAGCAGCTAGCGAAATTAATAAAAACAATTACAAAATATAAAGCATTGAGTTTTGCAACCACAACGACCAGTTTCTAGAACAATATTTGCTCCTACTCGAACACCACTCAAAAGCATTTGACGCAATAACATCAAAAATACTACTCCTTTTCATCTTTACTAACCTAAAAATAGAATTATTCCAATACGTCCATACATTTGATATTATATTTGCTTAACTATATGAGCGATAGAGTAAGTAACAGTGTAATAATACATCAAACTTGGCATTAAATTTGTAAGTTATGTTGTCCCAGATGTAGGATACCTCTTGTTGGATCCAACTTCAATAGATCAAATTTCTTAAGCTTGTTTAAGGTTTAGTTATATTAGATAAATCTAACACACCTATAGTTGAAACTTTGTTAATTGTATTAAAGATTATGCGAAATCTAATATTTAATATTAGAAAAATTCTTAATAAAACAGTAACACAAGATCACAATTCAACAAACAATAAAAGCTCCAATATTGTTAAGAATAATATGAATACTCTCCTAGTATTAGGGTTACAAAACCTTGAAGCTATGAATAACACTTATCAAATCGTAAACAACATGTTAAACTTTATACCCTAGGACCTCCTTTTATACACCAAGGAGTCCTAGTCGATTTACAATATATTCTTAAGACTTAGAATATTCTCTATGATCTATTCTATAAATAACTAATACTTATCACGTAAGTAATCTTGATCTCCAAACAATCTTTATCCTTTCTTCTGTCTTTATCCTTTCTCTGACAGGAGAAACTCTTTCAGCAGTCTTAATCTTTGAGCAGTACTAACTTATACACCAACAACATTAACTGAGCACAAGCAGTAGTAACTACTTAGAATATTTGCTTCAAGCTTACTAACAGTAGTAACTGTGAACTAGCAGTACTAACTTTATACTAGCAGCACTAACTACTTAGCATATTTTCCATTAAAGTTAATGAACAACACTAACTTTAGCTTAGCAGCAGTAACACAAACCTGAGCAGCAGTAACTCTAAGATCATCAAGAAGTCTTTTAATCCCAACAATCCTCCCCTAAACTTGATATTCTTTTTCAAAATCTCAAGTTTCTTCATTGAAAGCTTCATTAATCACCAGGAGGATGCTTCCTAACACTTCATTAATTTTTAAGCTGTTTTGTGAGAAGTTTAAGCAGCTGATATGCCATTTCACTGAAATGATCACATTGAAGCTTCTTGTTTAACATATCAGTAATTGTAGCAGGTGTAAGGGGATATCTCTTTTCTACCAGCATATAGATCTGCATGTGTTGCATCCTTAAGAAATGTACTCCATAGTAATCATATAGCTTCCATTCCAACACTCTGTAATCCTGTTGATTCTTCCAGACTCTGTCTTTAACATGTGATTAAAACTTTGTCTTTAAATCTCCCCATAGAATCAAATCTAAGTCTTCCACTGGTCTTGTTGATCTATATTTAGCTTTTACCAATTTCCACAGAGTTTCAAAATCTTCCCTGTCAAAGCTTTTGAGCATATGACTGAAGACTAAGTACATCTTTGAACTTCCATCAGCTCTGATTATCTGGTAATAGTTTTTCTTTCCTTCTTTATGAATCTTCCAGTCAACAATGGTTGGAGGCTTAGTAGCCAAAGGAATAGCATCAATTGCTACTTCCTCTTCATCAGAAACAATTTACATGAACTCTTTAATCTTAGCTGTTTCTTGATCATTATCCACTTTAGTTGTTTCTTGAATATCATCCACCTTTTGCTTTTTAGTGACCTCTTGTTTCAGCTCATCTCCTGCTCTCTTTGAACTAACCTCCACCAAGTCTGTTCTAAAGTCAACAAATGTATTCACCCTCTTGAAAGCTCTGTCAAACATCTTCTGAATAGAATCAAAAGATTTATTCTTCAAGTCTTTGGGCTTCTTTCCTTCCATATTCTTCAGGTAAGTACACATGATTTTTCTTTGTTGAGCTTGGGTTGGTGGTTTGTTCCTCTTCTCTTCTGCTCTTTTAGCTGCAAAGTGTTTTCTTCTTTGCTCTAGGAGTTCTTTAAACAATGTGGCTTTTTGTTCAGTTGTGAACTGCTCTTGTTCTTCAGCTTGCAGTCTTTGAGCCAACTGGTAATCAGCATCAACCTTAGCCTGAATATCATCCCATTCTTCAGTCAGTGCAACATTGGCTTCATCTTTCTCCCTTGCAAGTCTCTCCTCTTCATCAAACTCAGCTTGTAACTTTGAAGCAATTTCTTCATCAAGCCTGATTAGATCTTTCTTCTTTGGCTTCAAAGGTTCTTCTACCAATATTCCTTTGCCTTTGTCCTGAACTTTTGCCTGTGATCGTCGTAAAGAAATTTTTGTTGTTGCTATAGATGTACCTAGCTCAGTAATAACAATTCCTTTCCTTGAAGTTGGAATTGTAGCAGTTGTTGTAGTTGTAGCAGCACTAACCTTTGTACTGGCAGCACTAACTGGTACACTTGGCTCTTCTACAACATTGGCTTTTACCTTGGGTTTTACACTTTTCAAAGCAGCAAGTGCTTGAGCCAAAGTAACTTCATCAATAATCAAATTCACATCTTTATCAGCAACTTCTTGTTCTGCTAACACCTCATCACCAGTCAAAGTGTTCACATCAAACATATCAGCATCATCTTGATCATTAACTAGGGTAATGTCTTCATCAGCAACAATAGCATTTATCCTCCCCTATTTTGACGCATCCTCACCCAAACTTTCTTCATCTTTAGATCATTCTACCCTAGTTGTAAGACCAACTTTGTATAACCTTTTAAGCCTATGAGTTCTTGACCTCTTTTTCTATTCAAGCTTCTTGACCCTCCTCTTTAAACTAACAATCTCTTCAGCTTGTGTGGTCTTTGTCTTTTCCAAATCAAGAACTCTTATTGTAAATTGGTACATAATTCCATCAATTCCTTAAGTTTCAGACTATCCTCACCACTTCGAAGTGTGTTACCTCTTGCGAGCAGTGGATCATTGAAAAGTTTTGATACATTCTCAAACCTAGTTTAAGCAATAGTATCCCTCATGGTTTCTTAGCACCTGGGACCACCACCTGAAGTAGTTCTTAGGGAACTAGATTCATTAGGTGTTGCCTTGGATCGGGTCTTATTGATGTTACCACTGCCCTGCTCTGCTTCTAAGCTAGAAGTAGTAGTGGCAACCCTTACCAAACTGTCATCCAACTCCTTATAGACAGCCACATCTTCTACATGTTCAGTAGGACCACTAGACTAAGGTATCTGAGTGTCCTTTCTCTTTGGCTTCCTAGGTTTTTGTTTCTTTTAAGGTTGATATGTTGATGGTTGAATAAAAGTGGGTGTGTGATGGGGATCAGTGGGATTTGCTAAACCTTTACCTATTTTTGCTTGATCTTGTACCACCATTGTTTGGAATAATGGTGTTTCCCTTCCAGAAAAACCTTTCCCTACCCTTCTCATATTCCTAAATATTTTCTTAGTGTGAGAGGGAGCAATATAAATCCTATTCTGATTTGACATCCCTTCTAGTTGCTTATCCAAAAAGACTTGTACAAACCTTGGATACATAAAAAAATTTCCCACATTATCCAAGTTCTTCATCATACTTTCAAAAATAAACTTTAAAAAGTTGAACTTCTGGTTTATAGCTAAGCAGATAATTGCAGAAGCCATAGTGCTACTAAATTCATTCCATGCATTTCTTTTTGGACTTAAGCATTGTAAAACAATATGAATAAGGAATTTACATTGTGGGGGAGAAGAATGCTTTATAGAAAGTGAGTTTTTATGAAACCTGCTCATAACCTATTAATGCAAGTTGTTCAAAGATGGTAGCATTGGGTAGACAATCAACACCTTTAGCATCTTCCAGTTAAAGATCTCTTCTCACAGTTGATTCAGTTATGATTATCTGCTTCCCATCCACTAGGGCTTGTAACTGTACTTCCCCATCGATAGTTTTTGCCTTGACAGTAGCCCAGAATTGTTCAATACACGAAGTATAGATTGTAGGATTAACCGCTAATGCATTCTTAATAGGGTGTGCATTCAAGAAATCTACAATTTGTTCAAACCCTTTACTTTCTGTGGGTTTAGACAAGAACGCGACCATGTTGTGAGAATCAACAAACTTTAGGGTCGTCATTGTGTTGGGTTTTGATGATGGATGATAAAATTGAGTTAGGGTTTCTGATTAGAGAGTATTTGAAAGAGTGAAATCGATTAAATGGTTGACTAAAACCCTTAATCGAAGTATTTATGAAAATACCCTTAACAGTATTAACCATCACCAGCAGTAGTAAGTTTATGCCTAGCAGCATTAACTTTCACCAGCAATAGTAAGTTTATGCCTAGCAGCATTAACTTTTACCAGCAGCAGTAAGTTTATGCCTAGCAGCATTAACTTTAAGTTACCAGCATTAACTCCAATTCCAGTCCAAAGACTCTGTCTCTTTTTAATATATTCAACTCTCTTTCTGTTTTTCAACTCAAAAATTCTCTCAATTCTTTTACTTACCAAATCACTCTATCTGTTTGTATTCTACACAACTCTCTTTCTGTTTTATTCTCACCAGCTCTCTCAATTCTTTTACTCACCAAAACTCTCTGTCTATTTTTTCTAATAACCAGCTTTTCTATCATTAATCTAACACTTTTCTTTGCTTTTTGAGCAAAATGTTAGTCCAAAAACTAAGAAAACACAATCCATAGCAATTTACAATTATCACAATATTAATTAACTTAACAGTATTAAGTATAACTAATAGTAGAAACTCAATAGTATTAAGTATAACTAGCAGCACTAATTATACTTAACATCATAAACTTTTAATGACATGAATAACAGGACTAATTCATAAAAAACTCTACAAAAACATAAAGAGATAAAAGACTTTAAGGATTTAGCATTCCAATATTAGCAATCAAATATTAAAATCTACTTACATCAAATGCTTTTGTAAGCAAATCTGCAATATTCTTATCAGTATGGATTTTAACCATTTGAATCAATTTCTTTTCATTGCAATCTCTAATAAAATAATGTCTATTCTCTATATGCTTTGTTTTTGAATGAAAAATAGGATTTTTAATATGCAAATAGTACTGTTATTATCAATAAAGATCTTGGTATGCATAAAATTATACTCATAATCAAGTTGTTGATTCTAAATCCAAAGCACTTGTCTACAACAACTTGAAGCAGCCACATATTCAGTTTCTGTTGTGGAATTTGCAACCAATGTATGTTTCTTGCACTGCCATGATATTAATCTACATCCAAGGAATTGACAACCTCCTATTGTAGAATTCCTATCCAAGCTTGCTCTAGCATAATCACTATTAGTGTATGCTACCAAATCAAAAGGAGAATCTTTTAGATACCAAAG
>BQNB010148855.1:0-16246 GCA_026074375.1 Tanacetum coccineum | reverse complement strand
TTATAGACTCAGGCTGCACATCTTGAAGGTAACTCACTGAGCGACTATTCACTCAGTGACCTTAAATTGTTAAAGGATAATTACAATTAGGTTATTTTGTATTTAAATCCTAAGTGAGGAATCAGTGGGCAATGACATTGGCCCAACAGATATTTTTAGGTTTTATGTATAAAGGTTACACGAAAAACTTAACCACAATATCGCAACTAGATTTGTTTGTCGCTAGAAAATCCCATTGATATTTTCACGTTTTATGTATAAACGTTTTCACGTATTAGTATTTGGTATATCACATATCTTTTATATACTAAACTAGTTTCAAGGCCCGCCCGTTGGGCAGGGAGCTTTAAGGTATTATTGAAAGAAACATTTATACGTTGATAGTTGTTTGTTATCATTTACATTTGACTTTGTTTTATAATTTGGTCTGATTTGTGTTTTATGTTATCATTTACTGTAACACCCCCAAATTCTGGTATGCAGCGGAATGGTAACAATAGGGTGCTACGTCAAAGTAAAAAAATCAAGATATAGGAAACGACCTTAAATGGACGTTTTAAGATAAGATTTCATTCGATGCCATAACAAAATATCAGAGTTCATACATTAGGTCCCATATGTTTTAAAAGTCATAAACATTTCCACATACGTTTTTAATTAAACAAAAGCTTCATATTACCAAAAGGTGACTTAAGTTTTTATAGATAAAAGTTGCATTGAATTTAAATAAACACAGAATCCATCTTCATTGATATCCATCACGGCTCCCATCCAAGCTTATACCTTAGGACCTGAAATTAAACATGCTAAAAGTCAACACAAAGGTTGAGTGAATTCATAGGTTTGTCTGTAAAAGTGTGGATCACAAGATTTAAGTAATGGTAGACTATGAAACAAATTCAGTAGTCCAAAACATGTATTATTGCGCTAAGCTCATGACCCCGAAGCCTTAACTGTCTGTCTGCCCCAAATAGGTAGGGTGTCTGCCAAAACAGCCTACAGTTCTCTAAATGTTAAATGCACCATGATCAACTTGTGACCATAAATTCCGGTGGGGATTGTTAGTCCCGATAGATCTATCCACAACACTAGCGCTCACTATAATAGCAATTGACGGTTCATGATATTAGGGACTTAGATGGCACTGTGGTAACTTAGGCAATAATAATCAGGCAATAATCTGGATAGCATACAGTTTAAAACACTTGTGTCCGTAGTAAAACAAGCATGTAATTTCACCCCGTAGAGTTTATAAAACAAGTAGATAGAAATGGGGCTATGAACTCACCTCGAGTGAATGGTAATCAACAAGTATTCACAATAGAAAATGCGTCACGCTTACGATCGAATGCAACCTAATCCAATATAGGTCGTATAAGTACTAAACACTTTGATTATTTATAGGTCGTATAGCTCATCATACTATCGTTCGGGCTATCATAATTAAGAGGTCATGTAGTGACGTATGAGGAGCTAGGACACTTTAAATCGTAAATCCAACAACTCGTCGATACGCCACCCCGAAGAGGCCTCATTATGAAACTCCCTAGTAATATAGTACTTTGATTAACTAATACCACATATAATTCTATATAGCTACATCACCATCTAATCGTTTTAGTGAAATCATATTTATAAAGTAAAAACGTTTATAAGTATACTTTAGTAAAACTGGCGTAACTTTCTCGTTTTTAGTCCGTTTCTTTCGTTTCTTACGTCCACGCCTTCGTATTAAGACGAGTTATCAAAATATAACATTTTCAAAATTTGAGTTTTTCTGATGAATAGTGATTTTACTGTTCATAACAGTTATATATTTATTTTTATAGATTTAGTTATCGTAAATCTCGTAAATGTCGTAACTTATTCGTTTTAACTCCGTTTTTAGCGATTCTTTCGAGTACGTTCTCGTATTTAAAAGTTTTATCATATTAATGATGTTTTAAAAATATAAGTTTCTGTGGTGAATAGTAATTTTTATAAAAATAGTTTTTATAAAAGTATATATTTAACGTAAACTTGAAATCGTCGTATCTCTTTCGTTATAAATCGGTTTTTCGAGTTTCTTATCATTTTGGAATCGTCATGAGACGTACTATTTTTATAAAACATAAAATCCATGCTTTGGATTTCGAACCAAAACAGCCCCTATATATCTTTTGGGGTTTATTTATATAACTTTGTTTTTATATACTTTTTAACTACAAGTTTATACTTGAACTTTTTATACTTTAACAAACATGTTACCATACTTATAATTCCTTTATTCCATGATATTATCAACTACACAACATATGTAAAAGTGTTCAAAATCATAACCACAAGTAGAAATATGTTTTACATGTTTAAAAGTATCCTAATGGTGATATTGCTAAATAGAACACATAAACACATAAAATGATAAATGTAAATACATAAAAGGTTTTTAGATAACCTTAATGAGATGTAGTGTGATGAACCAAGGTATCTAAACCTTGTTTAGATATAAAACCAAAGCTTGCAATTATGAAAACCCTAGATTAGGTTATAAACCCTAATCTTACTTTATTCTTGCTTAACCCTTGCAACCCTTAAAGCAAGCCTTCAAATCACCTTAGGTTATCTTAAATATCATGTAGGAATGTGTGCAAGAGTTGTATAAAAATTTTGTATGGATTTGGTAAGAGTAAAGAGTTGAGCCGTGGGTTATTGAAAGAAAAAGAGAGAAAGAGTTGATATTTCTTAAGTGATATGAGTTTGTGTTGTGTTATCTCTTTGCATGCAAGTAATATATAGATAAAAGGTGGTCAAAGAGTAGTTTTCAAAGTCCAAGAACTATCAAAGAGGGTGTGTTTGGTCGTTGGAACAAGAAGAGAAAAACAAGGAGGACTAGTGGTCAAACCACTAGTCATGAACTAGCCATTAAGGCTTGTGCTCCCTTGTTCCCTTAAGTGGGAGTCATCCCATGGAAATGAGGAAGAAATTGACTAGCTAATATATTTGTTACTTATAGAAAGTATTACTTGCATTGTTATATGTTGTAGTTTTATTTTACAAAGTATACTTTACAAAGTGTATGTATTGGTTTGTTTAATTCTTGGTAAATTTCGGCTCAAGTGATGTTTGTAGGTAAAGTTTTATAAAACTTTGAGTATTAGTAATAATCGTAGGTATTTGTTGAAGCGTATATTTATTTTGGTGGTTACGGGAATGCCTAAACTTAATTTATCACGAAATGTAACGTTTTACGTAACCGATAAAAATAAAACATAATAAGTAAATCATTACTTTAGTAATAATAATATAATGATGGCTTGACGTAAACTTTAATTTGTTTGGTGTCCGTTTACGCTAATTGTTGATTTTTAACTTACGCGATTACACTATATAATAAGAATTAAAAGTAAACACGTACGAGAAAAAAAATAATTAGTGAAATATATGACGTCGTAAATGACCTGAAAATACGGAATGTTACATTTGGTTCTTTTCCTTCGGTGGTTTCGGACATTCTCCGATAAGATGATTTGGATCTCCGCATCTAAATCATTTCCTATCACTTTTGCCGCTCTTGTCATCTCGGCTTCTTTGGAACGTATTTTTATCATTCCGTGGTTGTCTTACGAATCTTCCTTTCTCTTGAAGAACTTCTTGAAGTCTCTAACCGCCATGGCGTACTCTTCGTCTTCACTTCCGGAAGTTGAACATTCTTCATCACTAGATTCCTTCTTAGCCTTTAAATCAAGAGATCTCCTTTTTCCTTTAGCTTTGACTATTTTGGAATCTTTCTTGATGATCATCTCGTAAACATTAAGGTTCCCGATGAGTTCATCAAGAGATAGTGATGGCAAGTCTTTCGATTCTTCAATAGCCGTGACCTTTGCTCTCCATATAGGACGTAGCGCCCTAAGAAACTTCCTAAAATAATTTTTGCTAGAGTAACCTTCATCAAGAGCTTTTAGACTAGTAATAATGGTATTAAATCTAGCAAAAGCATTATCTATAGATTCGTCTTCGGAAATGACGAATTGTTCATATTGTTGTACCAAAAGGTCAATCTTGTTATCTTTGACCTGGCTATTACCTTGATGGGTGATTAACAAAGTTTTCCAAATTTCTTTTGTCGTATTACATATGAAAATTCTTTCATATTCTTTTCTAGGCAAAGCATTGTAAATAACCATTTTAGCTTTGTTATTTTTCGCAAGTCTTTTCTTAAGTTAATCACTTTGTTTTTCAAAAGGTACAACCTCATCTTGTTTGGTTTCCGGATTATTTTTAATGGGTTGAAAATCACCGTTGTAAATAACAAGCCAAAGATCAAGATCTTCTGATTTTACATACGTTTCAAATCTATTTTTCCAATAAATAAAACTATCGCTTTCGAAATGTGGTGGTCTTTGCAAAGATTTCCCTTCTAGATATTTTTTGGAATCCATAGATCGATCCAAGCTTTAAAATATAATATATTTTAGAAATCTTGAGTGACTTTGGCTTCTAATACCAATTGTGGAAACTAGAAGGGGGTGTTGAATTGTTACCGGTTAATTGGCGTTTTAAAAACTTTGCTTATAAAACACTAGATTCGAATATATGCAAGATCAACCAACGATATGAACAACTAATGTATCTAACTACTTGCAACACAATCACAATATGTCACACCCCGTCATAGGCACCGTCAACGCGAAACCAAACGGGAAAGGCAACGAGATGACTCAACTCAAATACAAGAAACATAATAGAGAAGTACAAAGATGCATAAAAGAAATGGTCATGGTGACCATCAACCTTAATACAACCTTGAGTGATGTCTCAAATCAAGAACATAACACATAGTCGCCAATTATTACAATCATAAGCCCACGCAGGGGTCCATACAATCTTAAACCTCAATCCTCAAAAAAATAATCCATAACATACTTCAAAAGCAAGACCTCTCAGACATGATCCATACAGGATGCACTTAAGGTCTGCTATCACACATCTCAACCTTAACGATCATTTTATTCACTTGAAAATGATACTCAAAAACGTCAACAATAATGTTGGTGAGCTCGTAGTTTGATTTAAAACCCAGTCGATGTGCCAATATCTTAAACAGTTGGACAATTGTGCTATATGACAGTGAATATATGCAAAACAATCACAAACCTATGACTTAGCATCCCCGCTAATCATGTACCAAGACCTAGCATCCCCGCTAGTCTTATCACCAGCGTGTACCACCGCTCTTAGGGTCGCAACCCCGAATGACATACCGCACCTAAAGCCTACCAGCTGGAGCTATATTTAGGGCGAAGAACCACACAGAACATCGTACCAACACATATCATTCACATAGCAGTCATAAGCACATTAATTATCCCAAAAACAAAACCACATTTCGCACAGTTCAGAAAACAGTTCAAAACACATTTGAGTATCATTTTCACCTAACGGAAAAGAGTTAAAAATGGGGCTACGAGCACTCACCTCGAGCAAAAGCCTTAACCAGCCAACTCAGTATCGCACAAGAAAATGCAACGACGTCCACACACGACCTAGTCCAGTCAACGTCCCATTTTATCATTTATTACCAAAACAGTTTTTCAGGTTTGATGCATAGAGGTCAGACGCATGTTGTATGATTATCTTTAACGTTTTAGCGGTGTGATGGTTGACGACTTAACTCCAAAAGATACACTATCAAATCCATATCTTAGTACAATAGACTCATACTATTTAAGTAATATAAGATAATAAATACTTATAATATACTTCGATAAGTCTATTTGGTACACTTAGTTACAATAAATATACCATTTATACTATACGAAATGAAACGTTTGTTTACGTTAAACATTTTAGAAGAGCTTCGAGAAAAATTATATGTTTCGTCTTTTAGTCGACGTATTAAAATAATAAATTAATAATATTTTATTATAAAAAATCACGTTTTAAGTAAAAATTCTAAGTATATACTTTTTACGAAATTTCAGCATGACCCGTACGTTTATATGACGTTTCCCAAGGTTTTTAAACCTTATTTTCAAACAAATTTCCAACATTTCGACACTTTCCGACCTAATTCCAAAAATCACATTTCACGGCGTTTACCAAAATGCATTCTCAAAACGACTTTCAATATGACTTCACAAGTATTTTTTTTCACTTCCTAAAAGTTCGTCAAAACTCTCAAAACGACTAGTTAACTCTTATTGGGCTTTATGGCCCAATAAGGATCCATTAAGGATTTTACATATCCAAAATACGTTCTAAGCCCGATTCCAAGGCCTAATAGCATATACAAGCCCAAAGCAATAAGTAACAAAGTAATCCGGACCATAATAAGCACTCAATAAGCCACGGCTTATTGAGGCATATTGGGCCGTGAGCCCAATAGCTCCAAAACCGCATTAATAAGCTTAAATATAAGCTAATAAGCTACGTAAGGTATTCGGCTATCACCGTAGGCTACCAAATTAAAATCCACAAAAATCATTGTGTAATGGGTCTTGTGAGATTTTTCTTTTTCTATGGGTGGATATGATATTTGAGCTCCATATGAAAAGTTGTGAGTGATTTTTTGAAACGTTAAAGAGCATATATATACAATATAGTTAGAAGACCAAGATCGTTGCCCGAGGTTGCATTTAATGCATCTCCCGACCCGTGATCCGCTTAGCCCTTTCTTTGCCCGGCCCACTCTAACACGTGTCTTCTTCAATCAGATATATCCACCGAACAATACCATTCTCCCTCATCAACAATACCATTCTCCCTTATCCATCTCTCTCTAAAATCATCAATCTTTTCTCTCTAAAATTACTGCTTCATATCGGCTTTAAACTAATTATTTACTAATTTGCATGTCGCGGATTTGATTTAAGCTGTGTCGATAAAGTAATTTGGGCAAAAATGTTCAAGTGTCTCAGCTCTTGATCTACAACTAAAATTACAGGTAAACAGCTTGGTGGGTTTTGTTATTAGTTATTCTAACGGGTATTTTAGAAAGATGTAGATAAATTTTGTTGGTTGAATGGGTTTATGTGGAATGTTTTGATTTGCGATTTAAGTATATTTAGTCGTTAGGTTTGTTTTTGTTTTTTTATACAAACATATTTGGGGGTTTCTTAAATTAAAGTTTCAAGTTGAAAATTTGTGTGGGTTAATTTGTGACTTTCTGAAATTAGGTGTTTTTTGTTGTTAATTTTGATAAGGAGCTCATAGGTTGGTCTGTTATCGAGAGGGAACGGATTGGAAGGGTTGAAGATGTACAAAGAACTCGATTTCAGAGTTGGTGTTATGAGTACTTTTATTACACTTTTGTTTGAGCCGGTCGTGGTGGGTGAAGAGGCTAACAGCCAAATGGAGATATGGTTGTGGCGCATATATAATAACTACTAGCTATAACTTTGATCGAAAATAATCGACTAATAAATTGTCTAACCGTAAATTTGCATACTATAATGTTATAATGAAAATTTGCATATTACGTACTAGATGTCGAGTTATAGTATAGTGAAGATGCAAATCAGTTTTAGATAATATGGTTAGGAGTAGCTGCAACAATATAAGGGGTGTTTGGGATTTGTATCTTGCAGATTCAAGTCAATAATCATATAAGCAGTTTTGATAAGCAATCGCCGACAATGCCGAATTGTCATTTATATGATCATCGAGAAGCGATTTGATTGACGGCATTTGGTAATGAGTGAAAACACGTATTTTTTGCATTCATCAAAGCGCCACAATACTAGATGAGTGGCAGTCCACATGAGATGATGAGTGTATTTTGTTTACAAAAAGGCCATGTTCATGTTGATTAAGGAATAATTCGTCAAGATTTCTTGAAAGAAAGCAACTAACTTGCTATTTTTTTATGCTTTTGTCAAAAGAAATATATAGTAAGAGTGGTAAATTGTATTGCTAAAATGCACGCTAAAATGTGTGTGCTTAGTTATGGTTCAATGGTGTGGTTCAGTGGTATGGGGTGGTGGTTTAGCGGGCGTAGTCCAGGGGGTATGGTTTAGCGGGTGTGGTTCAACAGGGTATGGTTTAGGGGGGTATGGTTGAGCGGGTGTATAATGTTGCATAACAAATTACAGAAACTAAAAAATAATGCATATCTAACTTGAGCCTTAAGTAGGTGTTTCTATGTATTTTATGTAAAACATAAAATGTAACGGAAAACTGTATTCTGTGTAAGACGAAGATCGAAGCTGATTACATAGGCTACTGTAAAATATATTAAAGAAGAAGATGATGTTCTTTCAGATGTTGATTGGGAATTCGTTATCTGAGACAGTGCTGATATCAGCATAATTAATCTATGCAACTGATTAAATTGGTAACTCATTTTGGGCCTTTTTTTTATTCTGAGTTTCGCATTTTATAAGGAATAATTTGTTAGTCAATTAATATTACGCAGATAATTAGTTAAGGGGATGTTTGGAATAGCATTATAAAGTGTTTTGACACGCAAATTAATATTACACACAAATTGTTAGTCAATTAATATTACACACAAATTGACTAACATGCGTATTACAAGGTACGTCTGCTATATTTTTTCATTGATACAAAAGAAAATATTATAGAGACCAGACTTGCCTTTTAGGAAGCTTATCATCACAAATAATTTAGGGTCTATGTTAGGCATTCATTACCTGAAACTTATGGGTTAACCAGTTTCACCCATTAAAACATAACTCAAGTTAACATCCACATGTAGATATACTAAAATTGACCTCTCTAAAGTTTAGCTTCTTTTGTTCCAACACCAGAATAGCAATTACATATATCTTATTACTATTTTTGTATTCATTTATTTTTACTTGATTTGAATGAGGAAAAGTGATTAGCGAAATCCATATTAGTAACAAGTCGTGGACTTTTCCATTTGTGATCCTATAGTTCATTGCATACCTGGAAAACGGTTCCAAATGATCAGAAGGTGCAAGGCTAACAGCGCTGAAAATATGCAGCCTATGCATAATCAGCCTACAAATTCAACATCTCCCATCCCATCGTTTGTTATAAAATCTCCTTATTGCATGCTTATTGTTTATTCTTGGTGATAATTTTTTAAATCCGTTCCATACAGTCAACATAAACTAATTAATATTGACTAATTATGCAGGTACAAAGAAGCTCATGATACGTCACCTGTCCTAAATGTTCACCACTAGCGGTGTGATGATCCAGAACTAGAAAAAAAAAATCCATTACCGGTATCCATGAGGTTAGGATTTCAAAAAAAATATCCAAACCTCTGCATCATGTCCTTGGTTACATAGTGAGATGATTTAGTTTAGGTTTTAGAATTACAAATACACAACACAATTTACGCCTGCAATGACGTACCATCAAAAATATTATGACCCATAAAAACGGATTGAATAAGGTTAAAGATTTTGTGCTCAACCGAGTACTGGATGTTTAATTTAACGATAACTGATTTGATGTTATGACCCACGTATGATTTAGAAAAAACCCGTCCCTTGCATCATTAGCATGCTCAGGGTGTGGTCTTGGGATGTTTGGTTATTTTTTCTGCTACTCCATACTAAACAAGGAATTCCATAATTTCGTGAGAGAAGGGTTGAAGATTCACTAGACGAATGGTTGGAATTACGTAACAACTGCTCCTATGCTTTCGTAGAATGTTGACCCGTTTAATCTTTAGCCAGTTTATGAAACTTGACCCGTATGAAGGCTATGTTGTGATTTTTTTAAGTAGGAAGCAGTTTATCAAACCAAGGCCTCTATATCAGGACTCCTCCTCCCTCTCCTCCTGTTACATAAAAAATCAAACAACAAAATATGCACTTCATTGTCACTCATGTTTGATCAGATATCTGAATAAAGAGGCATAAGTAATGTGATTCGGTGGTATTTAAGTTTGATCAGGTATCATTTATGTTTTTTTAAGAAAATGGCATGAGTATAGTATTTTGGTCGAGAAACTAAATGAGTTATAGAGCGCTGTCAGTTTAGCCATGGTCTGAATGAAAACTAACTTGAAAGTTATTTATAAGTTAAGCTAAAAAAGATAAGTTGTAGCTATTACATGTGATAAAAAATTCAAAATAGTGCATGAATATGTTTTGTTTTTTTTCGTAAGTTCAATGATTAGATCATCAGTTTCTTATGAGTGATTGACAAATTATAGTTATTGAACAAATTTTGAGTTTTTCTCTTTTCTCTAAAGTTGATTAGTTCGGCCCTACAGTGATCATTGTATGTTAAAATTATTAATGCAGAGGAAAATATTAATGCAGGGAACAAGGATGACGAGGCGAGTGACCTGACTGCATTCACGCAATTCACATAGGATCAAGCTATTCCCCTTGATCGAGTTGACCCATCTCATCTACAAAAAGGTTTAAGTGAGTTCACAGAGAAGCTAAGGTCAGCATCAGGTTTATATCACTAAATATTTTATAAGGATACTAACCAAAAAAATGAATCTAGCGAGCCTGACATGCCCCCTTTTGAGTCGGTTGATAATGACCCATCCATTTTTAGAACTGAACTGTGGGGGAGAAATTTATAGCAAGGGCATACTATGGGCGTATTCTAAATGCTCCACAATTTTTTGTAAACATCTGATTCTAGTATTTTGTTTGTTATATCTTGCCATCGTACATTATTTGTCTCAGCCTACTATTTAAAAAATACATCATTCAATAATCAAATGATATCACCAGCAGCCTATATGTACTAGGCGTATTATAACTGCATTAGATAGAAAAATGCTTATCAGCATATCCAGATTGGTGCATTTTATTAGTAATGTTTTTATTTTTTACAATGGGCCTGCAAGTGGTGAGACAGTTGAGGTATTGAATTTGGTTCTTACTACGAGCGTGTATAGATTACCAGACATTATTCATGGAAAAAATCCCAACACTACTATCCAAATGTTTCCACCATAATTTGTCCAACCATTTATTCAAGTGGTGAGACGTATAGAGCAATTGATCTTACTTGCAGCTTTTTGAGTTTTAAATTTGTGTATATATTTTTAAGCAAACTTGACGATGTATTTAAACTATATTAAAACTTAAGAAAGGGATAAAATGACGCGGATGTAGTAGTTATATCATTTTTCCTTTATGATAACATATATACATTGCTATAAATTTTCATGTTCTTAATGTCCTTTTACATAACTTCTGCAAATGGGTAATTTTGAGTTAATCGTATTGTAGTTACACATGTAGTTAATTTGTAATTACCCATTTGCAGAAGGTTGTTGTTTGATAGCATCAGTTTTCTCTTTTTTTGGGTAAAGGGTTCTAGCATCAGTTTTCTCAATCGGTAGATAATATGTAGTTACACGTGTATACTTTGGATGTCAAACCTTCGAGTGTAACTTGAATGTTTCCAACAAATATCAGTAATATACTAACAATTACTAATCATCCAGCTGCAAATGATTTTATATTTTCTAAAATAGGAAAATCCAATTCTAAATCGTAGTTAGTCTGACTTTACCTAAAATGCAGCTATCGAGTACGATGTGAACGATTCCCTATTATTTGATCTATTGATTAGACCAGTACCTGTCTGTTGTGTGTGTTTTCAGAAAACGTTGGGTGTCATTGTCTTGTAAACAAAGTATGTTTATGATTTCAGTCTGGTTGTTAAATTTCGGTTTAGGCATGGTTGATTCTATAAAGCAAACTTGTATGTATTGTACTTAATGCACATAAATGATACACGGCTTTTGTAGGGCACCTTGAGAAATTAGTGTTATGATTTGCTTATTTCAAGTTTATTTTATTATAAGTTTTGCGTCAGTAGAGAGAGGAAACCATTAAGCGATGGCCATATTTTGTTTGAGCAATCTCGGAACCATTTATAAGCTTTTAAACATTTACTCGACTCATTTGTTTTTGCTTTGTTCAGTTGAAATGACAATACAGATAAATAAACCATGGCTGGGAGAAGGAACGAAAGAGACTCGCTAAGACATTGGAAAATACTATTGCACTCGAAAAAGCTATGACAAAAAACATCAATCAAAATTATAATGCTTATTGCTATTTTCTAGAGATGTTTGGTGCAAGTTCATATGAACTTATACAATTTGTTTGTGTATGTTAAATATTGCTACAATGCATATTTATTTGAGCGTTATAAGCGTGTACTACAATGTATAAACCCTCGCGCTCCGCCCAGGTCGAACGCGCGGGTTAAAAATACTTTTGTCAAACTTTTTTAAAATCATATGGTGGGTGGGGCTGAGCAAGGAAACATTTCACACAGTGAGTAACAAAAAACAGAACACTTGCATCTTCTTTAGTTTTCGAAGGGTTTAAATGTCGAAAAAATACCTCGATCTTTCCAATTATTACTCCCGGACATGACCAACGAACTAAATTTCGTCCTTACTAGACCAATGAACTTTCAAATATTGTTCCGATATCACCCATATCAAAATTTTTAACTGACACGTGGCAGTTACCTTACACGCTGGACCAGTTTTTTATAATTAAATTAACACAAATAAATTACAGATGAGATTTCCACCCAAATAAGTCAATGCCATTTATATCATTTCTTAAAGTTCATAATGATATTCTTTTTTTACTTTTATCATTTCTGAAACAAAAACACAAAATCCCATAAAACAAGATCCAGATCTCAAAAAACACATGAATACATCATTAGCAAATTGTCAAATTCTTATTTTTATAAATCACGAAAATGAAATGCAAATCCACGAAATATAATCACATCTGACATGTGAGTGTTTGACGGACGGTTATGAGGATGTATATAATCACATTTGACATGTGAGATGACGGTTTACGACGGACGACAATGATCGTTATTTTTGTATTGTATTTTTTGATTAATCGTAAATGTATATGTGGGGTGGAGGTAAATTGATCTTGTAGTTGGTGGTTGTTGTTATGGAGATGAGATTGGGATTTGTTGTAGTTTGTGGTTGACGGTTTAGGATAGAATGCGACAGAGATTGATGGTTTTTTGTGTTTGGTTGATGATGATGACCATTTATCGCTTGTTGAACAAGACCCAGATCAGGATTTATCGCTTGTGTTCATTGGGTTTGATTTGGGGATTAGGGTTTTAAAGGGTGGTCGGAGATTGGGAATACGGTGGTGGGAGTGGCGGAGGAGCGACGGAGAGAGGAGGGGTGGTGGTGCGGTGATTGTTGAGAATAAAAGAGTTGGTGACAGTTTTTAATGTTTGTATGTGAAGATGAAACATTAGATGGATCAAACGGGGAAGAAGAAAGAGTTGTTAATGTTTGGTGATGTATATTATACATTGTATTCGTAGAAATATTACTTTGAGAATAAAAGAGTTGTTAATGTTTGGTGATTGTTTTTTTTTCTCGTTAAAATGTCATGAACACATAAAGAGTTGGTAATGGTGGATTTGGTAGGGACCAAACGGGGAAGAATAAAGATATGAGAAGTTATGGTTTTTACCCTACTTATTGGATCGGAACTGGGTTGAATAAGTGTCTTACGTGGACAAGCAATATCACAGTTGAAAAAAAAATATTAAAAAAATTAAAAAATATGACGTGTATAATCAGTCGGTCATATTGGTGATATTGTCACATAACTAGCAAGTACGTTGGTGTAGTCGGAACGAAAATTCGTTCGTTGGTCATGTCGAGACATTTTGGAAAGTTCGTGGGTATTTTTCGACTTTTACCCTATATGAAAATATGGAACAATATATGCAAAAGGTCACTGTAAATTTTTTACTTCTTGAAAACTTATCTTATCTATATACTGTTACAAAAGTATCTGTTTGAGATGGAGATGGAGCGGAAGATTATCGAAAAACAAAGTTTGATGATGAAATTGTTTATCGAATTTTTTTAGAAGACAAAAGTACTGTCGAGAAGTTAAAAAGGTAATAGTCATTAAAAACATTGAAGATATAAAGTATATATAACCAATGTCAATATCATTTTAAATTTACTCTCACATAGCAGAATTCATATAGCAAACTCGGATCAAGATTGATTTGGCATGTTGCGTTTTCCTTTTGTGTGAATCTTTGATTGAAGATAATCACGGTATGTGTTTTGATCGATGATATTATCCTAATAACAGCCAGCTTAAAAAACTCTAGTAAACAACTCTAAGCGGCCACGTCAACCTGCCTAAAAAAGAGAGGGTTTTACCCGGTTTAAGTCCATGTGGTGGTGGGCTCAAATCCTATGGATTAGTCGGCCAAAAGATCGGAAACCACGGTTAGCCGAGAAAAAAATGAAACTCTAGTGAGAATGTAAGATTGAAACACTGGTTAGTTCTATGTGTTTGGATATTGAAAAGGGCATGAACTTCGATATTTTTGTTGTTCCTTAATTCTTGACTATGAGAGCATACCTATCATTGCTTCAAATCACAGAAAAAGACAACATGAATTGTCAATCACTCAATCTATAAGTTAAACCACTAATTATTATATATGTAAGAATAAAATTGAAAACAAGTTATTTTATCTCAAATTACATCTGTACTAATATAATGTCGACACATGAAAAAATCAATCATATATCTTTAGAAGGATGACTCGTGCACAATAAGTAGAAAGATATATCATTATATTATTAATTTTTTGGTTAAAAGGTAAAAGACATGATGTAGCTATGGTAAGAATTCTCTTTAGGACCTGGGCTCATCTAAAGCGGCATAAAAAAGTGATGAAGTTAGTCGCATGCACTAAAGATCATCTGATAGATAGGTGAACACACCTTGGTCTCTAAATTATATATATATAAATTATAATCAAACAGTTCTAATAGCACCGACAGGGACCAGCCTTTGATTGGTCCTAACTCAGACTTAACTAGGGACTATCTGCAGGTCGCACACATGCCCACACCTCACTCTAAAAAAGCCAGGACCAACTTTGAGTGCAGGACTAAGTCTCCGTCTATAATATGCACTATTATCAACAACAACAACAAAAGGTATGCCATATCATTACAATTTCGCTGATATTGAAATTTACACGACAAATAACCTACAAAATAATATGAGTATGTACCCAAGGCTATGGACCCTCTCTGAAAGACATGACCGCATTGATCCCACATTAGAAATATACAAAATCAACCAAATGAATCAAACAACACTTGCCATCTCATATTGTTATTGTGTAGACACGAAGTGTAAACAATATCATGATTGTTATAAAAAAATGATCCTAATCCATTGCACTGAAGCTAGGGGCATCCCACCCTAATTGGTCCACAACCTTCCTTATCCTTTCCTCCTGACCTTTTGAATCCCCTAAAGCTGTGGTGAAAGGGTACACATATGTAACCTTTGCGGCCATGCACCGATAAGAGACCACGTCTCCTTTTACCATGAACTCTAGAACATCACGCCCAAACCCTCCATCAACCGTTGCTTGCAAATATTGGCCTGAACCGTAATGAATTTGCAGAAAGATTAATAACCTAAGAGTTAAGATCACTCCCAGATATACTGTAAAATAGCTAGTGGGCGATCCTATATTAAAGACCAAAACTCATCAACAAATTCATGATTTTGGTTAATGGAAACAATAATAAGTCTCCGAGCCCACATTTTGGTTTAGCATGTTGTAGATGACCAAATTTGGGGAAAATGAACAGCTTTTTTTACAGAGCTTCATTCTAGGCGTATACATACACAATGTTTATGAGAGTCACTTCTAAAGCAAAATCCTTAGAATTTTAATTGTTTGCCTGTCACTAGATTTGATTTGGTAGATATACAACTTTGCTTCATAAGAAACATAACTATGATCACCCGTATGATCATAGATGTGATTTGGTAGTAGGGATGAGCACGGTACCATTTTGGTACCGTACCGGCACCGTTTTCGAGGTACCGTATTTTTTCCCGACCAAATAATGTAGTCCCGATCCCGGAACCGAGTGCTATACCGGCACCGGTATCGGTTCCGGTGCCGGGTTCGGGAAACCGGTACTACACCAAAAAAAGTACCGTTTAGAATAAAAAAATAATCTCAAATTTGATCCAAATTTGATCCTTTACCCAACAACACTCCCCTCGGCATAAATCATAACCATATTGCGAAAGTGTAACAATTTCAAGGATATTGGGCATCGAATTTCACACAGAGAATAAGCTTTCTAAGCCTCCGTTATTCAAAAACTGACTCACCGTCATTGTTAAAACATAATCTACATTTTTACCCTACTGGAGCTTAAGTTTACTTAACATTATTATTATCTTTAATGCAGCTCAAGTTAATTATATGAAAAAGACTGGTA
>BQNB010148854.1:0-16246 GCA_026074375.1 Tanacetum coccineum | reverse complement strand
ACAAGAAGCTTTGTGTTGCTTACCTTTCTGACAAGCAACACAAGTGTGGTCATTTTGAAAAAGCTTTGTAGGTAAACATCTAACAAGGTTTCCCTTCACAAGTTTGTTCAGGTTTTTGAAATTAACCTGACCCAACCTCCTATGCCATAAATTAGATTCATCAGTTGTAGCCTTTGCAATTAAACAAGCAAAACCTCCTAAAGGAACAATGTTCTCTAAATTGAAAGCGTACATATTGTTTTGTCTGGGGACTTTAAGTAATATTTGATTTTCATCAGGTTACTTAAAATCAGGAGACAAAACAAGACATTCAAAGTCAGTAAAGAGAACCTTGTTCTTTTTTGTCACACCATTTTGTGACACTGAAAGAGATTTGAAAAGGTTGAAGTTCTTTCACAAAGACTTACACCTCAAATCTAACCTTACCAGTTTTTATTTTTCCCTATACTAGTAATATAACCTTTACTACCTCCAAGGAACAGGGCCACCATTAAAGTCTTGAAATGTCAGCAAGGTAAAGCCTTGTTCCTGTCATGTCTGGAACATCCACTATCAATTAATTACTTTATTCTGAGTTTTCTATGTGGGATTATCCTGCACATTAAAGAAAGTGATTAGACTATCTTAGGGGACCCAAGCCTGTTGGGGGTTGATGTTGCCTAGTGGATTTTTTGAAAGTTGAATAATTTCTAAGGGCTCTCATGATCCACCATTGTATTTGGACGAGAAATATTATTGTTGTATCCTGGTGTTCTCCTTTTACAATCTGATGAGGACTCTTTTAGCAGTATCCCATTTTTTACCCAACAGTACATTACTTCTTTTACGTAACAGTATAAACCTTTTTGGTTTGATAAATTTGTTTTTAGTACCGTTGATCTTTTGAAAGGCCTTGTTGATGGTGAATGAGTTTTGTGAAAAACATTTATTGGTCTAACACCATTCACAATGGGCTTAACAGTGTTAACTTTCAAAACAGTGCTAGTTAGTACTGTCTGTTTGTTAACTTTTTGTCTAGAAGTATTACATCTTTTTAGTAATGCTAGCTTTAGCAGTATTAATGGAATTATATTCCAGTTCTTGTTTGTACTGCTAAAGTTACAAATTGATTTTGTTGCTTTACCCCTTTGAACATTTGTTCCATATTGGTTTTCCACCCCTAGTCTTTTCCCTATAGACATATTTTTGTTTGTTTAATTCAACTTTTTAGCCAGTTTAACATGATAATCACAATCTTCTTATTAAAAGATAAAACTCCACTAGACAATAATGACTCTTTTCATTTGACTCATTTCCCAACTCTTTGTTGTTAACCTTAGGTTTTTGACTATGTGTAGACTGATTCTTAACATTTTCCCTAGGAGTTTTCACTTGCTTGTTAGCAAAACTAGGTGTATCAAGTCTTTTAGTTTGCACAGTCACATATTCATCATCACCATCTGATTCATATTCCTCAATGATAGGAACATCAGACCAAACCTTAGGTTGAACATCTATTGGTGATTCATTGACAACTGGTTCAGACACTAATTCAGAAGGTTCTGTACTAGTGTTAGAGTCACAGGTATCAAGTTCAGTTGTTTGGGATTCAGATTCACTAGTTTGAGACTTTCTTGGACCATATGTATATTGTGAGTCATCTATTTCAATATCAGGTCCATAGGGCAAATAATTCCCTGTCATGGGTGGAGGTACTGCTTGCATTTCACATGTTTTTGCACATCTTTTATGCAAAAGGTAGATTTTTCAAATCAACTTTCAATTGACACATTAAAGGAACACTCTGAAAAACTTCATTTTCCAAAACTCAATTTCCCACTAATCGATAATCACATACCCATAGAATTTATCCCTGGCACTCATAGAATAATTTATAATTTTACCAAGATTTTTTGAAGAATGATTCCATTTGTTTACTATTACTTCTAAATCATCTTTTTCTTTTTGAGCTTTAGCCAACAATGTCTTATGGTATGTTAGAACATCTGTTTTATCATCTAAATCTATTTTCATAAATTTGATCTTTGTTTTTACCAAGTTGACCTTGTTGATGGGCAACTAATTGTGCTTCTACTTTCTTAAGACCTTGTGTATAAGCCTTTATCTCTATACTAGCATCACTAAGTTGCTCTCTCTGAGCATCATATAGTCTTTTAATGTTAGCATAAGACTCTTTACACTCATTTGAACAAGAAAGTACCTGAGTGTCTGATCCTGAGCTGTTGCTAGCCATGAAAGCAAAATTTTCATCATCTTCTGTATGAGCTGTCCAATCAACACATTCTCCATCAACTGTCACCAATGCTCTAGACTCTTCTTTCTTTTCAGTTCTTTTTCCATCTTTATTTCCAGGATTCCATCCATCCCTCCTTCTGTTATCTTCCTTTGTTCTACACTCTCTTGCAAAATGCCCTGTTTTGTGGCAGTTGTAGCATTCCACTTTGGTTTTATCAAAACCAACAGGTTCTTTTGCATCAAACTGTAGCTTTCTACCAGTCTTCTTGTAGAACTTCTTGATTCTCATGGAGATCATTGCCACTTGCCATTTTAAGTCCATTTCTTCAAGGTCATATTCATCAACCTGGTCTAAGTCTTCATGATCCAGTTGAGGACAACTAGATTGACTTGCAAGCAAGGAATATGATGATGTTGATGTTTGTTCATGCTTTGAACAATGACCAGAAGTGTTGGAAACACCATAAGCAGTACTAACTTCATTAGTACTGTTGGTGTTTTCAGAAACAAATGCTTATTTTGGGCAAGTATGGGAAGATTGATGCGTAATCTTTTACATCATTTTCAAAGACTCTAAGATTGTTGTACAAGTCATCAAAACTGAGACTGTCCATTCCTGGTTTGTTCCTCATAATTAAGGAAACTTGTAACCAAGCAGAGGGTAGAGATCTTAGAAATTTCTGATTTGCATCTTCAGTAGATACACCTGCTCCATGAATCTCTAGCTGACTGAGAAGACTTTGGAATCTCTCACCATTTTTTTTATAGGGGGCCTTTGTGGGATTCCCATCTTCCGATCTATGTTGGATACTGTGAATCCTTCAAACTGTTGCTTCAAGATGTACTTCTGCATCTTTTTGGATTCATCATTTCCACCAAATCTTGACTTGATAGCATTCCACATCTCTTTTGCATCAGTCATTTTATGGAATTTAGCTAGATGATCTTCTGGTATGGCCATTAGCAAGGTGGTCCTAGCTTTTCTTTCTCTTTCTCTGGCTACTACTTCTTCTCCTGTTTTAGGAGGCAAAATTTTAATTTGTCCTGATGTATCAGTTGTGACTGACACAGGACCATTCCCATTTTGGATTACCTCCCAAATTGGATAGTCTGTATGAGCTAGATAGTGTTCTATCTTCATAAGCCATTTATCATATTCTTCCCTTTTTAAATAGGCAGTTGTTGTTGAGAACTGTTTGAGGAGTTTGTTGTGTTGGTGTTTGTTGTGTCTCTTGTGGAGGTGGTGGTGGTGGAATCTCATCTTGTGATCCAGACATTTTTAGATCTGTTGTTTGAAGATGAATAACTGGTTTTATCTGTTCTTCTTATTCAGAGTTTCTCAACTTGCTCTGATACCACTTGAAGGTCCTGGTTTAACTGATTGGATCTTTGCAGCCTATAAAGGATGATAGCCAAGATGTATAAATACACACGACTATGTAGGAAATCAATGATATGGGAATACAATGTGTTAATGCGGAATCTTAACACAGGTACTAAGAAGAACAATGAACAACTGAATAACAACTTTATTAAAGTGTTCTTGAGGATTACAGATTGCTAACTATGATATTGTATGTTCTGTATGATCTTGTGTAGAACTATTTGTGCTAACTATGCCTAGGGTTCCTTTTATATCATAAGGATAACCCTAAAAGGCTTACATATCTTTCTGACAAATATCTCAAAAATATCTTTGAAATATCTTTTAAATATCTTGTCATCGGTACTAACCAATTTACTACTAACGGTACTAACTAACTGTAGGTCCTTATCAACAGGATCTCAATGAGCCTTAAACGACTTATAGTCCTCTGAATAAATCCAAAGATACTATGAGAGACAATAACCGTGAATACAAATATTGACGCGGAATATCAATATCTATACCAAGATGAACACAAGAACAAATATCAAACTTGCTATTACTATTACTAAAACTCAATCAACACATATGTTTACAATACTATTCTATGTTCCTTTTATAAGTTTAAGGAACCCTAAACGCGTTAAGAGATAATACTTATCTCTTCCTAAATCAACGCTAATTGATAACTATTACTATAATTACAAACAGACTTAACTGGTACTGCCACTCTACCAGTACTAACTATAATACTGCCAGACTTAATATTAGTACTGCCAGTATTAACTAATACTACCAGACTTAACTGTTATACTACCAGTATTAAGTCTTTTACAATATATTTCCCAACAATCTAGTCAACCATATTAAATACCATAATTAAGTATTCAATATGTTTCTAACTATGTGGTCAACATTAATCAAATGTATTCAATACTTTCCATAATCAATTGTAACTCCTCAATCAACATTAACCACCTCAATTAAACTTCTCATCAACATAAAGTCTTCAATTATCATTAATGTCTTCAATCAACATAAAGTCTTCAACCATAAAGTCTTCAATCATCATTAATGTCTTCAATCAACATTAATGTCTCTAGTTGAAACTTCTCTTTTATCATTGACTAGTAGCATTAATATTTAACAGTATTAAGAAGACTTTTAATTCCCAACAATCATCCCCTAAAATTGATATTCATCTGGATTAATCATCAAGTTTCTTCATTAAAAGCTTCTTAATCTCTAGGAGGATGCTTCCAAACACTTCTTTACATCTTAAGCAGTTTTATGATTAATTTAGGAATCAGGGTAATATCTTCATCAGCAATAATATCATTTATCCTCCCCTGAGTTTCATCATTTAATGTAATCTCTGCATCAGTTTTAATATCACCAATATCAATAAATGGTATTTAATATGTTTCTAACTATGTGGTCAACATTAATCAAATGTATTCAATACTTTCCATAATCAATCGTAACTCCTCAATCAACATTAACCACCTCAATTAAAGACTTCTCAATCTACATTAAGTCTTCCTTTTCATTAATGTCTTCAATCAAAAATAAAGTCTTTCATCCATAAAGTCTTCAATCTCATTAATGTCTTCATTCAACATAATGCTATAGTTGGAACTTCTCTTCTTATCATTGACTAGTTGCATTAATATTTAACAGTATTAAGAAGGACTTTTAATTCCAAACAATCTCTCCCCCTAAAAAGTGATATTCATCTGTGATTAATCATCAAGTTTCTTCATTAAAGCTTCTTAATCTAGGAGGATGCTTCCAAACACTTCTTTACATCTTAAGCAGTTTTATGATTAATTTAGGAATCAGGGTAATATCTTCATCAGCAATAATATCATTTATCCTCCCATGAGTTTCATCAATTAATGTAATCTCTGCATCAGTTTTAATATCACCAATATCAATCCTCCCCTAAAATTGATATTCATCTGGATTAATCATCATTAATGTCTTCAATCAACATTAATGTCTCTAGTTGAAACTTCTCTTTTATCATTGACTAGTAGCATTAATATTTAACAGTATTAAGAAGACTTTGGTTCCAACAATCCTTCCCCTAAGATTGATCTTCATCTGGATCTAATCATCAAGTTTCTTCATTTTTAAAAGCTTCTTAATATCTAGGAGGATGTTCAAAACACTTCTTACATCTTATGCAGTTTTATGAATAATTTAGAATTAGGGTAATATCTTCATCAGCAATAATATCTTTTATCCTACCCGTGAGTTTCATCAATTAATGAATATTGCATAACGGTTTTAAATTTCACAATATCAATCTTCCCCTGTTAGGATGCTTCATCAACAAACTGTCTTTATCACCAGAGGACTTTTCACTCTTGCCAGTCAACTATTCTTCAAAATTCTTCAGCAATCCGTTTTTATCAGCAAACATAGACAATTATGTACGTCAAATCATAAAGTTTCGTCTATTCTCATCACTTCAAGGTCGTGTTAACTCCATGTTGAGAGTGAATCATTGAAAAATTTTTAAATGGATTTGATTATCTCGTTTACCAGTTAGCCATTAACTTAGAGTAGTCAGTTCTTTTGGCCACCAGAAAGGTGTATGTCATGGTCAACTGAAAACCATTTCAAATCTTAGTACTTGAAACATTTGGTGAGTTGAATACATATGGTTTTTGGGCAAACCATTACAGCATCAACGATTTGATAAGCCTTTATGTAGCATTTGCTCTGGGGCTATGTCAATCTTTGGCACCTAGAAAAGGAAACTTCCATGGTGGATTGATAACCATGGTCAACTCTTTGTACATAAACTTGGTGAGTTGATTTATTACCAACACTTTTTTGTGAAAGTGTCAACCACTCTAATATTGGATTTGCAATTTTGTCCTTTACCATAAGCCATAATCTTAGGGACTAGTTATGGTTTTTTCAACAGCCTTTACCACAAGCCATAAACTTGGGCTAAGCAACTTTCACTTAGACAGATTTGGTGTGTTGAAGACCATACAACTTATTTGCAAGTTTCGTAAACCATTAGATACCAGATTTGTGAGGTCTTTACAAGAGCGTTTGCTCCTGGACTAGCCAGTCTTATGTCGATTAGACATTGGTGAACTGATAACCATTTGTCGTGTTAGTGCATAGCACCTCCACCAAGTGTTATCCTTATTATATCATACCTAGATATTCTTAAACTCTACAAAATCACTAGCTTCCTAATACAGCTATTTTACCATGTTTTCAGTGATGTTCCCGCACATTGAAAAAGAGAAAATTAGTTTCTCTTAAGGGACCCAGCGTTACAGGCTTGGGTCTGCCTTGTGATCCTTAAAAAATAAACATTTGAATCAGGGGTTGGTCCACCATTGGTATTGGAGAGTGGTATTACTTTTCTCCAAACACAACCTGCTGAGGTCTTAACAGCAGTACCCATTTTGCCCTTAACAGCATATTTATTTGACTTGTATGCTGTAGTCCTTGAAAAGGGTCTATTTACAGGTCGAAACTTTGTTTGAAAAACATTTCTTTGGACTTTTAAGATTCACCTGAGAGAGTTTGGTTTTATTTGAAGTCGGTTATAATAAGGTATATTTACTTAGCAGTATTACCAAGCACCACTACCAAGAATTACATTTTGCTTGCCAGTAATTATATTCTAGAACATAGACTTAATTTGAGTGCCACCAGACTTAAATTGAGTGCCAGAATTAACATGTTGCTTGCCAGTATTAAATCTAGAAGCACCAGACTTAAATTGAGTACCAGTATTAACATGCACACTACCAGAATTAACATTTCTACAACTAGTATTAACATTTACCCTACCAGTTTTAATAGTGTTGCTAGCAGTACTAAGGTTGGGTCTAATGTTACTTAATTGTACAGGTCTGGGAGTGAACTAATTTGCTTTATTCACCCTGTTAGTGTTAGTCCAGGCCGGTGTGGCTTGCCTAACATCAGTATGAACCACCCTTGTGCTCTTAAAAGCAACTTTCCTTGCCATCTTCTTCTCATACTAGTCACAGTCCTTAATCAAGTGACTAAGACTTCCACACACAAAACATGGTTTTCTTACAAAAGAATATCCTGTACCTAAGTCCCTTTCCATTCTTTGATTCCAATTCTGTCTATTATTTGAAGGAATAGGTGAGGGAGTCACTGGTGTCCTAATTGGTTGCCTAGGAGTTTTTACATGCTGTGCACAACTAGGGTCAACTGTTTGTTGGGGTTTAGGCACTTGTGGTTGAGTCTTTTGGGTGACAATGGTAACCTGCTCAATAGAAGGTATAGGGATAGGGTCATCATTGACTGAATGGTCAGATACAGTTCCTTGTTCCCCATCACTGTCATTGGATTGACAAGTTGAGTAAACAGTGGAATTTGCATCAGACACAGCTCCAAGCTCCCCATCACTGTCATTGGATGGACAGATTGAGAAAACAATGGAACTAGCATTAGACACTGTAGGACTAGGAGATTGAGGTTGAGGTCCATATTTACCATACTCATACAGAGAATCATCTATGTCCTCCTGTTCCCTAGGGGTATAATCACCACTAAGAGGATGAGGGACACCTTTATATTCTACCTGTTTGAATCTGCTGTATAGTGGGATATCATTATATCCTGCATTGGTTTCCCTAAAAGCAAAAATACCTCTACTTATCTCTTCCTCATATCCTAGGACCTCAGCATTTGATTTTATGCCATATCCTAAACCTATCTTAACAGTTGAGCTCATCCCACAATCAATAAGCTTCCAAAGATTTTTAGAAGATGCAAACCAAGAATCAACAATTTTTTGTAAAGCATCTTTGTCTTTGACAGCTTTCATTCCTATTCTTCTATACTTTTTCAGCTTTTCATCTTTTTCAAAAATTTGATTAGCTTGAAAATTTAATTTTTCATTTAAGGAAGATTGCTGTTTGTGGGAGGCTTTAAGCTGAGATTCTAATTTCTTAACAGCTAGCTTATGGGCAACTAAGGCAGCTTCTTGGTCACCAAATTCAGATTGCAATTCATCATACTTAGCTTTAAGAGCATTAAATGAATCTAAACACAATTTAGAGCACATTGATACCTCATTATTCACAGTGAAAGCCATTAGAGCATGATTGAGTTCCTCATCTGTAGTCTGCTCTACCCAATTGATTTGACCTTCATCAATGGTCATCAAGGCTTCCTTTTCAGTTCTCACTGGCTTGAAATCTTGACCTCTACTTGCTTCCTGCCTGCTTCCATCTTTTGTACCTTTAAACTTGCACTCCCTAGCAAAATGCCCAGTATTGTGACAATTGAAACACTCAACTTTTCTCTTATCTCATAATGCTACAGCCTTTTTTTCCATCCATCGCGATGGCGTGTCTGCCTATGTCATGACTTGTAGAACTTTTTTCATCTTTATGGCAGTATAGCATTCTGCCAGTTTATATCCATGTTCTTCAAATCCAGATCATCAATCTTGATCTTGGTCTTCATGTAATCAATCCACATCTTCAGCATTTGTGGCTAAGAAAGACATGGATAACTTCATTCAGCAAGGACCAGGAGTTAGGTGTTGTTGTTTGCTCTTTGGAAGTGGACAGTGGTATAAGTACTATACTTCCTGGCTGTGGCTTGGCTTATGCTTGCTGGCAAGAGGCTTTAGCTTGTGATGGAAAAAATAGCCACATTATCAGCTGTAAGGTGTAGAAGATGATGTCTTTTGGATGTCTTGTTCAAGACAGCTCAGATATTATTATATAAATTCATCTTATTGACAGTGTGTAAGATATTCTTTTTCGTTCTCATATGTTATGGCGCTTAGACTTCTCACGTCAGGAGGAAGGGACCTCAAAAACTTGTGATGTTTGCGTCTTCTATATCTGGATCACACCAGCACCAACGAGGCATCTCAATTGTGTAGGAGTTTTGGAATATCCCTATCATACCCTTTTTCTAAGCTTTCCTTAGACGAGATAGTAAATGCCTTCAGACTATTGTATTCTAATCAAAAATAGCTTTTTTGCATTTTCTTCGAGTTGGCATTTACCACCAAACCCGTGTCTTGATGGCACGCACAGATCTCTTGTGCAGTATCCAGTGCCTATGAAAACGTCTGAGATGATCCTTTTGGAACAGCCATTAACAGTAGTGTTCTAGCTTTCCTGTTATTCTTTTCAGCAACAGTTCTTCTGTGTGGTTGGAGGAAGAACCTGTATACACATCGTTCCTTTGGTGATTCACTTCTTTGAGTTCCCATTTCTGAATCACTTTTTTCCAGACCTCATTATCTATATGTCTCAAGATAATGTTCCATCTCTATCAGTCTTCCTACAGTATCATAATATCTTTTGAAGGACGGCGCAGTTAATGTTTAAAGTGTATTTGTGGTGATTATTTGTGGTTGTTTAGCAAGGCATCTCCTTTGTTGGATGCTGTACAGATCCATCAAAGAATGCATCATTCATGAGAGAAAGTTCCTCCATTAGTCGTCGAAGGAAGAAAATTATCGTTTGCAGACATGACTATTTGATTGGTGGAGTAAAAGGTTTTGATCTATGTTCAATCTGTGTAATGTCCTGTTTGGTGCTTTGTACCACTTTTATGGGTATTTATAATAGGATCTGAATGAGCCTTGAAGGAATGATAGTCCTTTTGAATAAATCTAAGATCCTATAAGAGTACAATGACTGTGAATTATAAATATTCGTTCGCGGAATATCAATATCTTATGTACCAAGATGTACATCAGTACTCACAATATAACTAAAATTGCTATTATATTATCTATTGTGATTGTGAATAACTCAATCAACTCATATGTTTACAATTACAATTCTATGTTCCCTTTTATAGGCTGAAGGAACCCTAACGCGTTAGAGATAATGTTATCTCTTCTCTAAATCAACGCTAAATTGATAAACATAACTATTACTACTAATTACAACAGACTTAATGTTCTGACCCAAGCAGTATTACTCTAATAACTACCAGACTTAAGTTAATGCTGGCAGACTTAACTTGCTCTACGTCAGGACATTAACTTCGTCTATACTACATACTAAATTTTCCGCTATAGTCTATATAACTATAACTAACAGACTTAACTTTAATACTAACAGTATTAAGTCTGTTTACAATATTTTCCTAACACACTCTTCAAAACCTGAGATTTTTACTTGCTTTCTAAAAAACATACAAATACAAAAATGCTTTTCCCTTAATCATTAGACCCTAGTAACGTATAATTCGAGCCTACCTAAACTATTCCCTTAGATAACGATAATAACCCCTTAAGTCTTGCATGTACTACACTATAACGGCTAGGTACTCTACTTAGAAGGGGTTGTAAAACTTTTGCATAGCAACCCACCACATCAAGTTTTTGGCGTCGCTGTCGAGGAATAGTATGGGTTTCAGATTCTATCTAGCTTAGGTCTACTCACTAGATTCTTATCAAGTGAGATTCTACTTTTCTTTTAGGTAAGCTTTCTTGTAGTCTATCTTTAATTCGCTCCCTTTGTGTTGTAAAACCTTTCTCTTCGTTAACCATCATGGGATATGAAAATCAACCCCATACTTTAGGAGATTATTCCCGACCAAGCCATGAGGGCTATCGAAACACCATTGAGCTCCTCGAAGGAGACAATGGGGTACCTCTGCGATCCGACACCATCCGATTGGTGCAAAACGGATGTGCATTCCACGGACCACGACTCAAAGATCCCAACCAAGACCTTAAGGATTTTGTAAAACTTGTGGACTCACTTGACCTTAATGGTGGAAATAGGGAAAGGACGCGACTGCATTTATTTTAATTTTCATTTTACAGTCAAACTAGCAATTGGCTTGAACGTCTACCTGCGGAATCCATCTCTACTTGGAAGGATCTCACTACCCATTTCCTTGCTTGGTTTTACCCGTCGGGAAGAACTACCAAACATAGAAATAACATCTTGATGTTCCAACAACATCATGGTGAATCTCTTTCGCATCGGCCGCATCAGGTAGAGTGCAATAAAAAAGGGAAGCCTTTGAAGGGTTGGCCTAACATCCAAATGGGGCTCCTCCTGGACCTCAGCACTGGTCCACTCAGGAAGGCAGAGAAAATTGTGAATGTCCATAACTGCAAAAAGAAAAAAAACAATAAATGCAAGAAACAGAAGCCAAAAGATATAACATAAACAGTTCAACCTACCCCTCATACCATTTCCATCGGCACCCCAAAGCACCGGATTACAGATATGACTCTTCCAAACTTGACTCAACCTAGATAAAACTAACACACCCTTAGGCATATCCCTCAGCTTTACAACATGAGCGCTCAGACGGCACACATCAGCCACGTTAAAAGAACCAGCAGCAGGTCTTGGATCATCAATAGCTGCGTCCGGATGTCTCCAAACCATGGCATTCGGAATAGCCCGCCGATCAATAAAAAAGAAGCCACTCCTCCAATGCTTCATACAAAAACGATTATCATCAATACAGACCGGAGAAGGGGCACGACGCTTGGCAAATGAAAACAATCACCTTGTTTGCACAATGTCTGGAAAACCCTAAACAAGGTCACCGTCGGCTCTATCTACAAAGACCGACACAACACCTCGAAGGTAATGACCTTATTAAGACTAAGAGAACCCAACTGAGAGAAGTGAACCCTGTAATGTTTGATGAGGGCCAGAAGGAATAATGAAAAAGGAATTCGAACACCAAAAAAATCAAACATACGATGATAAATACCAATGGCATCATCCGGAAGCTCGGACATCACCAAATTCTTCAGAGGGCAGTCAAGGGTGAAGATCACGGGGAATCTTATATTTAATGATTAAATCATTCAGATCATCTTGGGTGAGTCGAGAATGGTACATATCCATATCCTTTTTAGCCATAATTGAAAAAGTAAGAAGGAAAGAAAGAGGTATCTAGGAAAGGGAAAAGTCTGGAGCAAAGTAAGCAGCGACAAAAAACAAAAATGATAGCTCCGGAAACAATGTGTTTTTACTATAGCAAGGATAAAGCAAAAAGTAAAAAAGGAGGTTGCTATTTATAGGAAAAGAAGGAAAGGGCACGACGGTTTGAAAGTTATCACATGACACATTGCAAAGAAAATAGGTGGACCAAAAACAAGCCACGTCTGCAAAAGCAGAAACATTAATAACATAAGGCACATTGAAGTCTAGCACTGACAAGCTAGCTTGGCAGAAACTAGACTAGGGGGACATGATGAGGTATAGTCTCCCCCGGAACATCCGTAGGATAAAACTGGTTTAGATCCATCTGCCAAACTAACACGGGCTAAACTAAACAAACGCTCCAAAGATGCTAACTTGTCGAAGGAAAAATCAGGTCTGGAGTCACCACTAGAATTCCAAAGAAGCTAGTATGTCGAAGGACATATCAGGTCCAGAGTTATTAGCTCCATCTTAACGCAGCGGCATCAAAGGACAATCAGAAAAAGGTACAGTCCTTGTGAAGGACCACTATCCTTCAAAGGACATGTAGCCGACAAGTTATACCAAGAAAGAGCCCCACGGTTATGTCTTGTAGCAAATCCCAACTGGTATAAAGGGAGAGCTCATTTCCTCAGGACAAAACACACAACACCTTTCCGGACCATACTTTACATTCTCCGCATTTATTTCACAATCATTATACTTACTCTCACGCCGGAGTTGGTCCCGGACTCACACCCTAAGGCGAGCTAACAGTGTTCTTTCTTATTTTCAGCTAGGAGACGAAGGACTATGCTCCGGAGGAACCAAGCTAAACTCAATCTTTATTACCGCTGAGGTCACTTTTATCAAGCTTAAGCAGCCCACGCAAATTTACCTCAACAATCGTTTTCTATAACCCGAGACTACTAACCATTAACCCACTAATTTTTCTTAACCCTTGTTCTTGATAAATCTTCAACAAAAAATGTTTCTTGTGTTTGTGTGTGCTCGTCCGAAAACCAAAGAGAGAAAGAGAGATATTTTTTGTTTGTTTGTTTTGATTTTGAAATGCATAAATGAATGTTTAGGTGGTGGAAGGAATATATGGGTACTATCTTTAGACACCATTGCTAGCCATCTTGCCCCCTTGTGGCCTTACTCGTCCGATTTGGATCCTAGTAGGGGTTCGGGTTCTTCTTTTCGTGTCGAGATCACTTAAAAGCTCAAAGTTTAATGATTTAAAATGTTACCCGAGGTTACATAGTATTTTTATTGAGTTTAAAAACATTTTTCTAATAATCTAGGTTATTTACACGATACATTTCCCACTTAAACTTCTCAAAATTCATTTTGAACATTTATCTGACGTGTCGAGACCAAAATACGAGCTTTAGTTTAAATTTAACCGAAATCCTTTTCTCGAGCTTAAAAGTTTTTCGACTTAAACAATACATCTTGTTACTATAGACTCCACTCAAAATTTTACAATTACGACCGATACGCACTTAACTTAAATTTCACGAAAACGCCCGTTTTTTGATAACTTTTAACTCACACCTCCATGCTTCACGTACTTAGACCATGTTATTTTATAATATGAATTTACTTAACCATTAAATTCATTAAACGCTCCTCCAAACACTAGTACAAAAAGTGGTATTGGTCACACAAAAAATGTGTGACTATATACATATAGTCACACACGCGAAAAGTTTTGTGTGTGACAAAAGGTCGCGCGGCCGTAGGTCACCACGGTCACGCATTCGAGTTAGTCACACATAAGGAAGCTTTAGTGTCCTTATCCATGTTTTTTGTGTGACTAAATAGGTACAATTTAGTGACCGTAAACAATGTACAACCAACAAAGCATGTTTTTTTGTATATTTAGTCACATACAATTAAACATAGAGTGGCCAAAAGTGTTAATATGTGTAACCATATGGTGTTTAAAGTGAAGAAATGTGTATTTTGTGTGACTATTGTTCATCCAATGGCCACATGAATTTTATGTTTGTGTGACCTTTTGTAATATTTAGCCACACAAAGCATGTTTATTTTGGGTATTTAGACACATAAAATTAAGCATAAAGTAGCCAAAAGTGTTAATAAGTGTGACCATATGGTGTTTAAAGTGAAGAAATATGTATTTTGTGTGACTATTGATCATCCAATGGCCACATGAATTTTATGTTTGTGTGACCATTTGTAATATTTAGTCTCACAAAGCATGTTTCTTTTGGGTGTTTAGTCACATACAATTAAGCATAAAGTGGCCAAAAGTGTTAATAAGTGTGACCATATGGTGTTTAAATTGAAGAAATGTGTATTTTGTGTGACTATTGATCATCCAATGGTCACATGAATTTTATGTTAGTGTGGCCTTTTGTAA
Source organism: Tanacetum coccineum (assembly GCA_026074375.1). NCBI lineage: Eukaryota > Viridiplantae > Streptophyta > Magnoliopsida > Asterales > Asteraceae > Tanacetum > Tanacetum coccineum. The sequence continues at coordinate 1,332 of BQNB010148854.1, read as the reverse complement.
TATTTAGTCACACAAAGCATGTTTGTTTTGGGTATTTAGTTAAGCAAACAATGATAAAAAAAGTGTTAACAAGTGTGACCATATGCATCTTTTAGTCACATTTAAGAAATCAATATATATCAAAACAAAATCAAATATATATATCAAAATAAATTCAAATACAATAAAACTGGAATGTATATAACTGAACCAATATAAAATTGTAATGTCGTATATACTAAACTTCTCAATAAACTAAGGCCTTCTGACTCCTCTTCTTATTAGCTTCCTTTTGCATGGCATCACTAGAGACGTAGAAGTTTTTGCGCTTCGTTGGTACTTTAGGTGCAGTTTTGTTCTCAACAGTGATCATTTGTATGGTACTTGGTGGTGTTGCCTGGAGGAAACAAAAGCCGCGTGTATCAAACACTGAATTAAATATGAAGAATTATATATATGTAGGTTCATAAAACACATGTATGTACCTTTTGATCAAAAACAACTTGATTCTTTGGCCATGCAACAAAACTACCTACTGCATCTAAAACTGTTGTGCAACCGTTACTTCCTACATCTGGTATACATGCTGCATCCACTAGAGATTATCAATTGACACTTTGTAGCAATCCTTTGGGAGTGCTTTGTTATGAAGCATTATTTTCCCATCACTCTTATATACGGTACCCTCAAAAATAATAGTTGTTTTCTTTAAGTACCACAGTCTGCACTTTATTGCCTAAAAATGATTTGTTGCATGTATGTATCAGAAATTAATTAAACAAAAGAATATATGAACATGTTGAAATAGATACTTGTGGTAGTACCGACACATTTTCTTTGGATTGTGAATCTTGACTTAAAGAATCCTTTCGGATTGATCTAGTCGTTCTCATAGCTCCCACAGATTTAACAGTTTCCTGTATGCATATAAAACACGGTAAATATATAAGACATGTATGTAGAATTCAAAAATCATAGGGGGTGTTTTATTAATTACTTACCCTTTTTTGCATTTCCTTTCAAATGCTCGCATCATTCTGATCACATCCAAGAACAGTTGTTCCACCCTCCTCATCAGCACTGCTATTTAATGGATGAATTTCCACCGAGGACACCTGCAATATAAATTAAGAAATGTGTTGGAATTAAAAGGATTCTTAGTATTGCTGATGATACTGCTGCTGGTTATGGTTTAGACTGCTGGTTGAAGACTAAAGAAAATATACCAAGTCATTAGTGTTGCTAGTACAAATGTTAGTACTGCTAGACATGCTATCTATAGGATCAGTGCTGTGAGCGTTAATTAAGTTAATTAGAAAATGAAATTGTTAACAACATAAAAAAATGTCTTAC
>BQNB010148853.1:0-16246 GCA_026074375.1 Tanacetum coccineum | reverse complement strand
AAATAAGCAAAAATAAGCTAAAAATAAGCTAATGCTAAAAATGACTTAAAATTGGAAAATGAGAACTTACAAAGCCCTTTTGTTTTTGATTTCTAATTCTAAAAATCAAGTATTTTGTTTGATGCTTGAAAATCAAGTATTTTTGTTTTTGATTTCTAATTCTAAAAACGCAAAGGAAAGCAAATTAAAGCAAACAATCAAATAAGGCAACTAAGGAATTAAGCTAAAAACGATAACGGGAATTCAAACGCGACTAATTACCTAAATTATTAAAATTCTAGAAAAATTATGAAAAGTACTTTAGACTATGAAGATTCTAAGAAAAATACAAACTGGAAAATTGGCAGAATTAATAAGCTGTGAAAAAGCTAAAAAAAACTCGGATAAGCAAAACTAGAAACAACCTTATATAATAAATGAGTTGGGACTTTAAAGAAAAAGTCCCAAGGGCAGATGGTGATGAGTGTGGGTGTTAAAACGTATGCTATAAAGGGGGAGGTCACAGGTTCGAGTCCTGGACCTTACCTTTTTGTTTTTATTTTTCAAATTTTCTTTTAAAAAGCCGTTCTATAAGCTAATATAAGAAACTTTAGTAAAGGAAATTTTTCTAAATCTTAATGATAAGCTAGGAAAAAGCTGAAAAAGAAGTGACAGTTTGCTAAATAAAACTTAGACATAATACGCTTAAACTGTTTTTGATTTTAGACTCAATAAGCCAAAGAAAAAGAAAATAAGCTGAAAACTATTAACTACCAAGACCTAATAAGCTAATGTGACAAGGATTAAGCAAACAAATAAGCTGAAAAAGATCTTAAGAGCAAAATAGCAACAAACCCTAAACCTATATCAAAAGGACTTTTGACAGCTTTTAAGCTAGAATTAAGGGCACATAAGCTCTAATCATAAGCTAAAAGCTTCAAACAGATTAAGATTAATACTAAGAGGACTCAAATAAACTAAACTTAAGAAAAATGGACAAGATAATAAGCTAGAAAAGCAGGCTTAAAATGACAACTTACTACTATTTTTTTTGGCTTTTTGGTTTTTGAAAACAGTTTGAAAGTAGCAATTTGCAGCCCTATTTTTAAGATAGTAAAACCTATTGTAAAAACTTAACAAGTAAAAACAAATGAAGCTTGATATTCAATGAACTTATATCATCAAAATCAGACCCTTAAACAAGCTTTATCCAATCTAATTTTGCTGTTGAAAATTGAACTTTTAGGACTTTGAAAGAGAAATAAGAAGCTAGGATAGTTTTAGACTAAAACTTCAAAAGAAAAAACACACTTATTCTAAATCTAATCTTCTGCATTCATGACCAAAATCAAGCAATAAAATAACACCTATAAGCACTTAAACCAAATCTAATCCAATAAGCTTATTATGAAACTAGAATTCCACAAATTCAAACCATGGTTACATTAATCCTTAAACTTGATTTTTAAACTTTAAGAACTGAAATAAACTAACTTTTAGGCTAAACTTAAGCTTATTAAATATGACTTAAAGAACAAAGATGGCTTAGGAAGCACTAACATAGGTTAGTGCTGCTTGTGCCAAACACCCCTTTAAAAGTTAGAAATCCAAATTTAGACTAAAACAAATCTAACTAAGCCTTAAAATGATGAAACAGATTTAGCACTATGCATAAATGAGACAAATAAGCAAAAACCTAATGAGAATAAGCACTAGAAAATAAGCTATACTAAAAAGCTATTAAGACTATTTTTAGACAGATTTTTGATTCAAAATGATCAAACAACTAAATTACATGAAATTTAACCTATAAGCTACTGAAAAGCTAAAAATTACTACAAGCTTAAGCTAAAAACTACACACCTATCACTGTATGAGCAGGTCTCTTTATATAGGGGAGGGGAGAAGGATCTAGAGCCTTTAGACGCTCTCTAATCTTCAATCACTGCCATCCAATCATAACCGCCTCTTAGTCATCAAAATTTAAGCCGTTGGATTGTATACACGCATGATTGACCAATGATATTATGTGGGAATACCAGCGTGGCTCCCAAATGTGTCAGACGTGTCAGGGATTTCATTCTAGAAGCATTTGCAAGCATGGGATTGGAAGGATTTACCCTGGTTCGTGAATCGGGGTGAAAATTGAGGGAACGAGTGAAAAAGATGAACATTATTTTTTTATTATTTAACTTGTTTGACCCGTCTTAATATCACTTGACTTTGACTGGGAGTTTGACTTGGACATATTATGATTTTGGGCTCGGTTTTATTCAATTTGGGCCAAGGGTTGTAATAAAAGAGTTTTGGGCTAGGTAAGTAAAATGGGCTTTTAAGGTTTTTAGGCTGACTCGGCCCATTAAGTGGGCTTGGGTTGGTCCATAGAAGATGGGTACGCCTTTGGCTTCGGTATTTTCGTGCTCTTTCCAATCCCGTGCTCGGCTTTGTCCTTTTTTTCCTTTTTTATGTCCTTTTTACTGAATATCCGTACCTGCAAAACATAAACCACAAAATATAAATATACAATGCATTTTAATGTATTTTTGGTCTTTTAAGGTTATTTTAATAAGGTAAAATGATATGTGATTAAACACATATCAGTGAGCTCGTAGGTTTGACCTTAAACCCAAAAGCTATGCCAATATTTCCAAATAGTGGACAATAGTGCAATATGACAGTGAATATATATATGCAAACAACCCATGACATAGCATCCCCGCTATTCACTTCTCGTCGGGATACGACACTCGGGAAATATACTATTGTTTGTCCTCAAGCAATTTTATATTAAAACGGGAAACTCCTCTAATAATAACTATTGTATTATTTGAATAGAGTATTTTATTAAATATAATAACAATTATTATATTCAAACAGTTACACGTTCCTCATCCATCGCTTGTGCATATACTATGGCCAAGGGTATAAATACCCTTAGTTTTGTACTGTTCTTCTTTTTCACCATCTCATACCATTATCGCCATTACTGAATTTTTTTTGAGCTTTTTTACCTTTCCACACCAGTAATCATTTGAAGAATCGTTAGATCACCAGGTTAGGCTTTAACTTCTTCTCATCAACAAAGGGTACTAGAGATTAAGTATAAAAACCATCGAACCAATCTACTTTAGATGCTATGAGGGTGCGAAAAGTATCATCATTCATAATACTGTTCATCCTGAACTTCCTAAGGTCCTAATGATAAGGATCCCAATAGTCCCACCAGTAAAATCTAGTAGTAATAGCAGATTATTTGATTTTGGCCAATTACCGGATTCCCACTTTCTCAGTTTCTGTGTAGATATACTGGATACTTTTAAATCAATTTGTCTCTCAGTTATCTATTATTGCAGTCCCCCCCAAGCCAAGAGGTCTACATTTCGAGATCTTGTGCCGCGTCCACGGTTTTGTTCCGACCGTAGGTAATTTCCGTTGGTTTTATATTAATTCAAAAAATAAAGGTTGGATGTCCTTTAGTAAACGTTCCGAGAATACCCCTGTTTGCTGTACCAAACATTTAGATTCGTTAAAACATTGGAATGACCATTTCTTCTGGGTTGACGATTCTGTTTTCCCCTTGCTGACCCATGGCATACTAATAAAACGTTGAGGAAAGATCCCCATCCCACAACCGATGAATTTGATGTAGATGTGTGTGATTACCTTGCGGATAATCCTGCTCTGTTCAGGAAATTTTCGAAACCCTTCTTATTCTTTGTTGGCCTAAGCCGTATTTTTGACTTGGAGAAGAAAACATGTTATCCGACTTCTGGCTGATATGAATGAGGGTGGTGTTTTCATATTCCTTGCGTCCTTTGTTTTGTTTTCTTGTTACCATATCTGACTTGTTTTTATTGTATACAGAGATGAATTTGTTTGCTTTCATTCACCATGTGGATCCCACTAAGGTACGGATAGGGGAAAGGGAAGTTAGAGAAGGAGAAGTTCTGTTACTCGAGTTGACCCATGATCGTGTTGTTCCGCTCGCTGGTGTGAATGATCAGGAAAATGCTAATGTTCAGGGTGTTCGTGATGATAATGTGAATGAGGGGGTGGTAATCCTGCGGTGGCATATCAAGTTGAAGAGGGTGATTATGCCATTCAAGATAAAGGGGTTAACATTGTCCGTGCAGAGGACGAGATTCCAGCTATTGCTTCTGAAAAGCCTAGGGTTTAGAAGAAGAGGAGAAAAGCTGACGGTGCCAGTGGTTCTAATCATCCTCCCAAGAAACTAAGGGCAGATCATGGCGCCTCCGGCTATGTTGGCGCAAGTACTGGTGAAAAGTCCCTTGCGGCAATTCAGGACTTGTTTGAACAAAGTACCCTGAATGTAGAGGTTGGTGTTATAACAGTGGCTACGGTGCCTTTTGTTACTTCTTCTGTGACCCCGACCTGGACGTGAGGAGTGGTCCGTACAAATTCGTGACTAGACAATTTACGTACGCAACCATGCAACTGAGAGTTTGTAGTTATTTTCAGACTCTTCTCACACCATTCTAGTACAAAATGCTACAGATGATGAGGTTACCTTCTATTGACAGGTCATGAACCATGCCACCATCCTCTTGCACTAACTTGCGACTGTTTCCACTACATTACTGCTAAATGCTACTTCCACTCTGGGTTCCATGAGTCAAGGTAACCCCCGGGCCAGTTTCACGTAGTATCTTTAGGGACTCTGTTTCCCCGAGTACGGCTGAGGCAAACGTTGCTGGTCCTTCTCAGCCTGCCAGTGCAGAGGCCTCTACTAACACTTTTTTCGTTTCTCAAGACATGGATTCTGAGATGCTGCATCAGGTATATGTTCCTAGATGGAACGTGGTTAATGAGTCTGCTCTTGATGATCCTGATGTGTGCCGTAACTTGGTCGATCAGCTTGCCCCTCCTTTGCTTTTTTCCCAGCTTCGTAGTATGGATTATGAGCAGCTGTTTGCTGAGTTTAATGTTGGGGCAACACGTTAGACATGTCTTGGTGCTGAGGTTAAGATGCGGCTAGAGCATGAACTTAGGGGTAGGAAGAGGTTTGAAGGAAAGTGTGTCATGCAGGATGGTTTGTTGAAAGAGAAAGATGCTGAGATTGAAAGCTTGAAGGCTTAGTTGCTTTTGAGGGAATCTGAGGCCGCGGAGGCAATTCGTCTTCGCAGTCAGGTTGCCACTATTGAGGCCACGGAGGCCGCTCGAGCCAGCGAGCTGGATGGTTTATTGGAGCGGAATGCAGTGCTTGAGGGACATGTCGCGACTTTTGAGTCTTCGGCCATTATTAAAGATACTGAGCTTGCGTCCTCCCATGCTCAAATTGCTAAAATGACTCCGGATTTGTCAAACTTACAGTTATCTTGTGATGAATTGAGTATCCAGGAGCTGCCTCCTTAGAGGTCTGAAAAAAGATAAACTGATTGATCAAGAATCTACGTCAAGAGGGTAAAATGATCTGGCCCGTGAATGAAGTAATAGGTTATAAATTGTTTTAAGGAGGCAGATAGAGGCAGTTCAGATGAACAAACAAAAGTCCTCAATGATAAGGTGGCCGGGTTAGATGCGAACCTTATGGGAATGGCTCTTATTTAACTACCATAGCTGGTCGAAGGTGGATCCTTAGCCGTGGGCTCAGACTTCTGGTTATGAAATGCTTACAGTCACTGGAATACCTTGCTGCTCTAGGAGGGGCCATAGGCCGTGCTATTGATAAGGACATGCAGGATGGGCTGGCGGCCGGTATAGATCATGGGAAAGCCAGACGGGGCCTTGTTAAAGTTGTCGCTTATAACCCTACCGCGGAGGCCAATTATGTTGCTGCTGTGAATGCCCTCCATGCCGTGGATTTCCCTTTCCTTGCTTAGCTGTCCTCCCACAAAGATGCAAGCATGTCTGACCTTATGGATCTTCTTCGTCTGGAAGGTCCTGTGGCTGAGACTCCGGAGGCTAGCCAACTGCAGCCTTCACTTGATCAACTTATGCTTCCCATTTACCGGTTGGAAGATCAAGTAGTCATTGGAGAGACTTCCTTATCTTTTTCTCTTGATTTAGCCCATGCTCATGTTTAGAGGCTTGTAGGAAATGCTGCGTCCCGACAGTTATCTATTTCTGATGCCTTGGTTCCTCTCATTGAGCCGCTATCTGCTGAGAACTTAGTTGGTGAGGCGAGTACTTTCGGAGTTCCAGTCACGGCCACGACCACTGCCTTGTCAACCACTTTTATTCAGGCCAGCACCATCCCTTCAGTACCAGTGACTGACCATGAAGTTTTGGGCGTGGGGCCGTCTACTGAAGTTCCCTCTCCTTCCAAAATTGTGTTTGAGAAGGAGGAGTTGGAAACTACGCCGGAGCATACTACGACTAGTTAGGCATGTTTGCTTATTGTAGTATTTTTTGTCTTGGTTCCATCTTTTAACCGCGGTCGCATGTGACCCTTTTGTAGCGGTTGTTTGTATTTAAACCATCATGTTCCTGTATTACCGGTATATGATACTTAACAATTTTTATCTTGTTAATATTTTCATGTTGCTATCGTTTAGTACCGCGATTATACGTTTGCAGTGATTGTCTTATTTGAATAGTTGTGGGTTATTCTCCCGCTACTGGGCTTGCAAACCTCTTATGTACATTGAGTTAATTATTAGGCTGCTCATATTGTATTATGCGGAATAATAACTTGTGTTTATGGGGCCGTGCCCTTTTGCGTGCGCGTCTTACCAATCATAAAATATGTAAATAACTTTGCAAAGTAAAATAAACTTTGAAATAAGTTCGTGAAGGTAGCTAAGCTTCATATTTCATTGAATAAAAGACATTACATAATAGAAAAGAAATTCAAATACTGCCCCTTTCGCTGCAGAACTTGTGTAGGAAGGGTGCTTACATTTCATGCACGTAACATTTCTTGAGGTTGCGGACGTTCTAAGTTCGCGGAAGAAGCTTTCCATTGCGGTCCCTGAGCTTGTATGCTCCGTTGCCTAGTGCTTCCGTTACTTCGTACGGTCCTTCCCACTTTGGGCTAAGCTTTCCGCTATCTTTTACATGGCTGGCATTGTTGTTCCTGTATACCAGGTCTCCAGGTTTGAAGCTTGTGTTACGGACTTTGGATTTGTAGTATTTTTCCATCTTTGCCTTGCTTCTTGATTCGCGAATAGCAGCTTGCTCCCTTCTTTCTTCTAAAAGATCAAGATTGATTTTCAAGGCTTCATCATTCTGCACCATGTCTACTTCCGCTGTCCTCAAAGTAGGCATATCAATTACCACTGGAATGACTGCTTTCGTTCTGTAAGTGAGCGAGAATGGTGTGTCCCCATTGCTTGACTTGATCATGGTGTGGTGTGCCCATAAGACATGTGGGATTTCCTCAATACAATCCTTGCTTCTTTCATCCAGTCGCGCCTTTATTACTTCACCTAAGCTTCTGTTTGCTCTTTCCACTAAGCCATTGGTTTGTGGATGTTTGACGGAGGCAAAGCGCTGGCGGATGCATAGATTTTCACACCAATCTTTGAATGGATTGTCCCTGAACTGCTTTCCGTTGTCAGATATTATTTCTCCCAGCAGGCCGAACCTACAGACTATGTTATCCCATACAAACTTTTTGATCTGATTACCCGTTATTGTCGCGACCGTTTTTTGCTTCGATCCACTTTGTAAAATAATCAATTGCTACTATTAGGAATTTGACCTTGCCAGGTCCTTCCTGGAAAGGTCCGGCTATGTCAATTCCCCATTTGTAGAATGGCCACGGGGACATGATGGGAGTTAGTTTTTGGTTACTTCATAGTTCATACATAAAAGTTACAGAAAACGACCTCAAAAGAGACGTTTTGAAAAGTCAATCATTCGATAAATTTTATAAATTATTAGAGTTAAAATAGGTCCCATTTAAATGTAATAGAAACATTTTGTTTTTAAAAACGTTTGTCAATAATACTCAAATAATAAAGCCTTCAAAAATATATCCGCGCGTCTCGAATGCTCCCAATGCTCAGCTAACAAAATCATAACCTGAGAAAATACATGCAAAAACGTCAACAATAATGTTGGTGAATTCATAGGTTTAAGTAAAAGCAGTATTGAAGTAATTTAAATTAAAATTTCAGTAAGATAAGAAGCGTTACAACATTTCAAAGTATTATTTCCGAAATCCAAGTAGTGATTTAATAAGTCAAGAAATATTCAGAAGTGGACCACAAGATTTAAGTAATAGCAGACTAAGTACCTATTCTGTAGTCCAAAGTAGGTATTATAGACAAGGGAATCAGATTCACCAAGTCTAAATATAAAACAATATTTTATTGCACTAAGCTCATGATACCGAAACTTAATGTACTTCCATCAATAATTTGAATGCCCCACGTAAAGTAGGATGTTTCTGCCAAACCCCTTAGGAACGTAATACCCTCAAACCGTTAATGCGCCATCCTGGTTATCTAGAAACCCATATCTCGGCGTTGCTGGTAAGTCCCGATAGATCTATCCACAACCTCGCGCTCACTAACCATAAGCAATTGACGGTTCAATGAACGGGGCTTTAAATGGCCGATAAGTACTTATGCAATTATATTCAGGAAAGTAATCAGGATAGCATACAAAAAACACGTGTGTCCAAAGTAAAAACAAGTAATGTGTTTCGAAAACTCTCGGGTTTTCATATATAGTATTATTCAATGTTCTCAAAATCATGGATAAGCAAGTAATAGCTTAGAGAAAACTAGTCAATGTAACCTTAAGTAGTAGAAAAATCAATAAATTATGCTAGTAAATGAGAAGTAAACTCACCCCTGAAAATATTTAAGAAAACCCATTAAAAGAGAAAAGGTGGGGGCTATGAACTCACTGTGGAAAGAGTAGTGACAAGAAATCCAAACGTGAGAAAGACAGTGCCCAACAACAATTCGCGACCTATAATAGTGGCGCGCGATTAAAATTCATACTTATAATGTAATGTAACGTAATACGAGTAAATAGATACATATTTATATATATCGGCATGTAGTAATATCCTATGCTTAAGAATCCATGAATGAGAATCACTAAAATGTTACACTTACATTTTCTAAAATTTGACGTTTTTAACTAGAGGATCATCATACTTAAAGGAATGCTAAATGGTCGAACTAGACGATCTCCCTCCATATTAAGTTACCCTTATATGTTATGTAACTACCATAGTTCACCCATAAACCATAGCCTAAGTAATCTTATTATGAAAGACACATCAATGACACTTGTTCTAAAACAGGGTCTGCTGGACTTTGCAAAAGTTTGGCACTATCTGACCTATCTAAACCTTACAGAAAATTCTGGAAAAATTCAGGGAAGTCATACATATTATGAAGATGCTACAGTTTAAATTTCGTCGAAAAATATTAAGTTTTGACCCGCCTGCACACAACATCTTTACAATCGAATTTCTGGACAGCAAACACAGTTTTGACACTTAATCTTGTACAAAGGGTTTGACTCACTTTTACATTCTGAAAATCGACGAGGCCTAGTTCGTTGGAAAGTAGACTCGAAGTACTTAATCATAGGGTCCTGAAAATCTAGAAAATCCATTGGCATGACCAAGTTACACTACTCGCAAGATGAACTAAAATTCTGCACAAAAACGACGTGTGCAGAATTTTGCCGAAACAATTTCCCAACTTCAAATCGCCATATCTTTTTCGTTTTTAAGAATTAGAAGTCCTAATTTATACCAAAACAAACATTAGAACGACCTCTATCATATTAGACAACAAAATCTCAAATTTAACAAACTCGTTTCGCCTAATTATACCATCAAACTTTCTGCCCTAATATTGGGTATCTCTCAACCCCCTTCAACACCAATCCAAGCTTCACAAACCCTTAATACTAACCTATCTCCTCTACCTAGCCAATCCGATCACCAACAATATCAAAATTTTAACATGCAATTAACCCATGGATTCTTAAACATAAAATCTAACACATGCAAGTATATATAAAATTAAACCAAATCAAAACTAGAAAAAAAAAGACTTACAAAACAACAAGGAAATAATTAGATGATCAAAACCACATGGCCGAACACCTCAAGTGCAAAAGAGAGACTCAAAAACTTGATTTGATTTACAAAAATTGTTCAAAAACACTTAACTTTATACCCATGATGATCTTCTTGCATTTAATTTGATTTAAACCTTAAAATTAAAAGTTTTTTGAAATTCAAGAACATCTTAAATCTTGATGCATGATGGTTTTTAATTGAAAATGATGATGGGGGTTTAGTTTAGGAGTGATTTTAGATTGATTGAAAGTGATTTAAGAATCAAGATTGAAGGTTTTTTGGGTTTTGGTGATGGCTGTGACGAACACAGTGAACAAGGGAGAGGAACAACCAATTTTTTTTATCTATCTGTATAAAAGGGAGTGTTTGTTTAATAATAGGGCTATTTGTATGGAGACTTTATACTAGTAAACTTCCAATATTAAAAAAAATTTAAAAGGGGCGTTTGTTTTAGCTTAGAATCGGCCCGCTAATGTGGGCTTGGGATAGGTTGGGTATTTTTTCGTTTTGTTGAATTTATATTACATGGTTCTTAGGCCCAATCGTCTAATTAACTCGTTATTAATTATAAAAACATGATTTTTGACGCGGTTTCTGTCAAACACGGATAAAAGTCGAAAAGTACCAAAATGAAAATAATTATGCTATCGAAGCTAAAATATGGAATTATTGATTTCTCAAACGTTAAAATGGATAAATATCCAAAGTGTGATTCGAATTTGACTAGGAACATGAAATTGCCGAATCGGGTAAAAGTAAAAATAAAATTTTTACGAATTCTCACAGTTGATCCCCCTAAGAGAACTCTGGTTCCCAGAGTTCAACTGGCGGCTGCAAACGAGGTGAAGGCGAACAGATGCGGGTGCTTATTCTTGAATTGATTCTCACGCTTCATGTGAATTCTAGTCCTTGACATGAGTTTCAACGAAAATTAAATGAACAATAGTCAAAGCATCAAATATATGCAATGATCATGAGCGAACGGATTGAATGTCGTGAGAATCCTTAAAAGGAAGGATAAAATACATGACTCAAAGAAAAAGCCATTGGAAACGAATAATTTGACAAGTCGTCAATTCTTGGAAGCGGTGAATGGTTCATTACGATTAGCTTATCAAGTTTGTGGCGGTCGATACACATTTAGAAAAATCCCTATAACAAATTACGAGTCAAAAGGAGTTCATAGCCCCGAGAATGATTCGTACGGACGAACGCACGCTATGTCGAATACACATAAGCCCACTCATTCATAATTCGTCACTTACATAAAACGGCGTCCCAATCCACGTAAGTGATGAATTATGAACTTTTGGTTCGGCGGTTTATAATTTCCTTATCCAAATGAAGAAGCGTCCTAATTCATTTCAATAGGATGATTATAAATCATCCTACTTAAGTATGGCTGACACAAAACACAATATCAAAACAATGTTACAATAAGTAAAAAGGAGTGTCTACTTGACGGCATGATTCTTTAAAATCATAAGAAGTAACAAGAAGAGTAATGAGACGTTAGTCCATCATGTTCCAAAGGTAAGTGCCGAAAGACGGCACGATCCTAGGTGAAAACATAAAGCCGTATTCCCATCGAATGGAAGACTTCGAAACAATAGATTATGAAGCAATATATGCGGTTCAAAAGCATAAGAAGAATGATCAAACTCGGAGTCGATCGAGAAAATAACTAGCGGAATTGACAAAGTACATCGAATATCAATATTATCAAAAAGGAAATAAAATAAAGTCACGTTAATGTTTCGAAGACCACCGCATCGCTCATAAATATCAAAGAAAAAAAACTTATTAAGACTTACCATAGTACTATACACATATGTAGGTAATTATCATTACATAAACATTTCTACCCTTTGCAATCTGACTTAATAGACCTGTATTTCAAAATTCGTAATAGGTATAAACGAACGGTTTTCGCCTTAAACAAGATGATAGACTCTAGTTTACTGAGATTACAAGATAAATAATCAAAGTGTTAAGATCCTAAGTGAAATTATCATTTTACCCTCATGTGTCAAATCTAATTATTTAAAACGTTTTCTCGCTCCACCATTTTTAGCATAATTCCTATTTTATAACTCCGTTTGACCCGAAATGAAAGCCCATGTCTAAGTTTATCTAATTCCTACAAGTTTGGTTTGAAAAATGAGGTACTTAGTATGAAAACATCTAGACACAAACTCATTTGAAAATCTGGTTACAATTTCTAATTAGTTTCGCCATTTTGGTCGTAACTCATTCATCCAGAATAGTTGCGGATTTATCCAAAGAACCACATGGTCCTATTATGTTTTACCCTTCACCCATGTAGAAACCTAGTAGCCTCCAAGTCAAATAAAAATATTTATAAGCCTAACTATCTGCATTACAAATTATGGGTACACACTAAGTTTGTTTCCACAGTTTTGGTCGTATCTCGACCATCCGGATGAGTTGGCGTTCCAGCCAACTCACCACTAAGACCTAACATATTAGCCTATTCATTAATGCAAAAATACAGTAGGATTTAAGCCAAAATTTTCCCATTAAAATACTAACTTTACTTGAAAGTTCCCAAAAAATAGCCGAAAGTAACCATAAATAGTCAACACTTATAGGAATTACTATTATAAATATAGATGGTGGTGATCCCGAAGATAAGCGCAAGAATTTGAGAGGAGAGTAGCTCATATATGTAAGAGTATCCATATATAATACTAGTATTGACGTTCGAGGGAGAAAATAAGAAAACAGGAAGTACGCGATAATCGGAGTGGTCAGCGTATATATAACCGACCGATATAAAGAAAATAATGTGACGTAGTAAGATAGACGTATGAGAGCAAAATAATAACCAAGCATTATATATTCATTATTAATATAATAGCAATAAGGATGCAAAAGGGAGCATATAAGTTACCTGGGAGCAAGCGCGCGCGGATATCGGACAATGGTGAAAGACTCTTAAAAGTTTTCAAAAAATGGTTATAGTTTAGGTTTTGAAAACGACCTAGTTCTCTATAACCAATGGCTCTGATACCACTCTGTAACACTCCCAAAAACCACAACGCAGCAGAATACCACTATGGGGTGTTACTTCATAGTTCATACACAAAAGTTATAGAAAACGATCTCAAAAGAGACGTTTTGAAAAGTCAATCATTCGATAAATTTTATAAATTATTAGAGTTACAATAGGCCTCATTTAAATGTAATAGAAACATTTTGTTTTTAAAAACATTTGTCGAATAATACTCAAATAATAAAGCCTTCAAAAACATATTCGCGCGTCTCGAATGCTCCCAATGCTCAACTAACAAAATCATAACCTGAGAAAATACATGCAAAAATGTCAAAAATAATATTGGTGAATTCATAGGTTTAAGTAAAAGCAGTATTTAAGTAATTTAAATAAAATATTTCAGTAAGAAAAGAAGCGTTACAACATTTCAAAGTATTGTTTCTGAAATCCAAGTAGTGATTTAATAAGTCAAGAAATATTCAGTAGTAGACCACAAGATTTAAGTAACAGCAGACTAAGTACGTATTCCGTAGTCCAAAGTAGGTATTATAGACAAGGGAATCAGATTCACCAAGTCTAAATATAAAACAAGTATTATTGCACTAAGCTCATGACACCGAAACCTTAACGTACTTCAATCAATAGATTGGAATGCCCCACGAAAGTAGGATGTTCTGCCAAACACCCTAGAAAGTAATACCTCAAATGTTAAATGCGCCACATGGTTATCTAGAAACCATATCTCGGGCGGGGCTGGTCAGTCCCGATAGATCTATCCACAACACTCGCGCTCACTACAATAGCAATTGACGGTTCATGATACGGGGCTTAAATGGCAGAGAAGGTACTTAGGCAATAATATTCAGGCAATAATCTGGATAGCATACAATTTAAACACTTGTGTCCAAAGTAAAACAAGTAATGTGTTCGAAACTCTCGGTTTCATATATAGGTATTCAATGTTCTCAAAATCATGTAGTAAGCAAGTAAAAGCTTTAGAAAAACTAGTCATGTAACGCTTAAGTAGTAGAAATCAATAAATTTGCTTAGTAAATGAGCATGTATTCTCACCCCGAAAACAGTTTAAGAAAACCATTAAAAGAGAAAAGGTGGGGCTATGAACTCACCGTGGATAAGAGTAGTGATCAAGAAATCCAAACGAGAAAGACGAGTGCCAACAATCAACCGCGACCTATAATAGTGGCGCGCGATTAAAATTCATACTTATAATGTAATGTAACGTAATACGAGTAAATAGATACATATTTATATATATCGGCATGTAGTAATATCCTATGCTTAAGAATCCATGAATGAGAATCACTAAAATGTTACACTTACATTTTCTAAAATTTGACGTTTTTAACTAGAGGATCATCATACTTAAAGGAATGCTAAATGGTCGAACTAGACGATCTCCCTCCATATTAAGTTACCCTTATATGTTATGTAACTACCATAGTTCACCCATAAACCATAGCCTAAGTAATCTTATTATGAAAGACACATCAATGACACTTGTTCTAAAACAGGGTCTGCTGAACTTTGCAAAAGTTTGGCTATGGCAGATCCTACAAAAATTTTATAAAAATCTGAAGAAAATTCAGTAGGTCACACATATTATGGACAACCTCCAGTTTAAATTTCGTCCAAAAATAATAAGTTTTGACCCGCCTGCACACAACATCTTTACAATCGAATTTCTGGACAACAAACATAGTTTTGACACTTAATCTTGTACAAAGGGTTTGACTCACTTTTACATTCTGAAAATCGACGAGGCCTAGTTCGTTGGAAAGTACATTCGAAGTAATTAATCATAGGGTCCTGCAAATCTAGAAAAGCCATTGGCATGACCAAGTTACACTACTCGCAAGATGAACTAAAATTCTGCACAAAAACGACGTGTGCAGAATTTTGCCGAAACAATTTCCCAACTTCAAATCGCCATATCTTTTTCGTTTTTAAGAGTTGGAAGCTCAAATTTTTACCACACGTTCATTATAACGACCACCACCACACTAATCTCTTAAATCTCAGTTTACAACAATGCTCATCTTGCTGAATGAAGCCTAAACTTTCTGGTCTAATTGAGGATTTACAAACCCTCGCAAATCTTAAATTTTTCACACCAATTTCGCATTCAACATAACCACACTAACCTATAATCACTACTAAACCATTTGATCATCCTCAAATATTCACGAATCAAAAATCATCTTTTCACAAATTAACCATGGATTCCTAATTATCAAAATCAACATGCATGCACATATATACTTAAAACCAAATCAAAATCAAAGAAAATACTTACAAGAAGATAGGGAAACAAGTAATTGGTCAAAACCACAAACCCTTGTGGTTTTGGTGTCTTGGCCAAAAACAAGAAGGAGCAAGAGAGGACCAAAAGTCTTGATTTTTCTACTCAAATCTTATGAAAAACACTAGTAATCAACCCTTTAATGTGTCTTTTATACCCAATTAGATTATAACCCTAAAATTAAAGTATAATTAAAAATCAAGAATCTCATCAATCTTTATACATGGTGATTATTTAGGATGGAGGATGATTAAGGTTTATTGTAGGAGTATTTTGAAGTAGAATAGAGGTGTTTTAGAAGGATTAAAATGGTGGTTTTGGTGATGTTTGTGTGTGTCGTCGAAGAACAGAGAAGAAGAAGGAAGGAACATGCATCCTTTTTTTTGTTATCTGGGAACTATGGGAGTTCTAAAAATAAGGAGCCCTATTTATATATAACTGATATTCCTTTCCTAGTTTATATCGAATGTAAAAAAAATAGAGTCGTTGGTTTTGGATAGTGATAACCGGCCCTATGGTGGGCTTGGGTTATTATGGGTAGTTTTTTTTAATTTTGTATTACACAAAACTTAGGCCCAATTAACTAGTTAACTCGTTATTTGTTATAAAAACACGATTTTTGACGCAGTTTCGACCAAACACGAATAAAAGATGAAAAATACTAAAATGAAAATAAATAAGCTCTCGAAGCTAAAATATGGAATTATTAATTTCTCAAACGTTAAAATGGATAAATATCCAACACATGACTCAGAAATAGCTAAAAACGGCGATTTTCAATAAAACGGTTAAAAACAAAAATAATAAATTCCATAAAAATTAGAAATTGAATTTAGAACTCGGTTAAAATATTAATCGTAAAATACGAGATGCTACAATCTTCCTACCTTAAGGGAGCGCCGTCCCGGTGCTTTAT
>BQNB010148852.1:0-16246 GCA_026074375.1 Tanacetum coccineum | reverse complement strand
GCAAAATTAGTTAATTATTTAAAGTACGCTCTTCTATCACATCTTGTCATTTCTATTCTTCTTCTTCTTTCAGCATCAAGCCTAATCTAAGCATAAGGTAATTAAATTAATCCTTTTACAATAGTTTTGTTAAAATGTTTGCAACATTTTTTCCTAAAGGAATTTTATCTATAGTGATATGCTTTTTGGTTACATTATCTTTCAAAAAGTGGTGTGTTATTTCTATGTGCTTCGTTCGAGGGTAATCAATGGGACTTTATGTAAGATTGATAGTACATTTATCATCACATAGTATTGGAACATCATTTAATGTGATGTTATAATCCACAAACGCTTGCTTCATCCATAACGCTTATTGACAAGCCCTTCCGGCCGCCACATAATCGGGTTCGGTTATGAAGTTAGCAAGTGATGTTTGTTTCTTTGAAAACCATGATGTTAAGCAAGATCCCATAAATGTGCAAATTCCACTTGTGCTTTTTCTATCAACTACATCACCCGCGTGATCTGAATTGACATATACCAATACATTTACCCCCGTATCCTTATGATACCCAAGACCTAAGTGTTGTGTTCCCTTAACATACCTAAATATTCTTTTAACCGCTTCTAAATGAGATACCTTAGGATCTTCTTGGAATCTAGCGCAAAGGCAAACACTAAACATTATACCAGGCCTACTAGCGGTGAGATAAATCAAACTACCTATCATTCCTTTATACTTACTGCTATCATTGGATTCACTATCTTTATCTAAAGTGAGGACTCTTTTCCTAGATATTGGTGTTTTGGTAGTTTTGGAATTTTCCAACCCACATTTCTTAAGCATCTCTCCAATGTATTTTGATTAGTTAAAAAATTCTGTCATTCATTTGTTTAATTTTTAATCCTAAAAAGAAGCTAAGCTCACCCATCATGCTCATTTCAAATTCATCATGCATCAATTTAGAAAATTAATCGCAAAGCGATTGACAAGTAGACCCAAAGATAATATCATCAACATAAATTTTGATAATGATGAGATGTGAGTCCTTTATTTTAGTGAATAAGGTGTTGTCTACTATTCCTATTTTGTATTCGTTATTTATAAGGAAAGATTGTAATCTATTCTACCAAGCTTTAGGAGCTTGTTTAAAAAGTCCATACAATGGGTTTTTAAGCTTATATACGTGATTAGGTTTTTGAAAATCAATAAAACCGGGAGGTTGTGCAACATACACTTCCTCGATGATGACTCCATTTAGAAAAGCACTTTTTACATCTATTTGAAAAAGTTTGAACATATAACAACATACATATGCAAGTAAAATTCTAATTGACTATAATCTAGCAATCGGGGAATAGGTTTATCGTAATCAATACCTTCTTGTTGATTATAGACTTACGAATCTAGCCTTATTACGGTGTGACCTACCAGATAAGGAACAAGATCCCAAACATCATTACGTATAAATAAATCAAGTTCCTCTTGCATAGCCATTGTCCAACTTTCATCCTTGATGGCTTCCTTAATGTTCCTTGGTTTTATGGTAGAAACGAATGCAATGAAGTTACTTCTATCTTGGGCATGTAACCTAAGAGTTCTTTCATCTAATTCTCCTATCACTTAATAAATAGGGTGGTCTCTAATTTCTTTAATATTTTCTATCCTAGGTAAGACTTCTTCTAGATCACAATTTGGGTTTTGGGTTCTATCATGATTTTAAACGACATGTTTTTCAATAATGTCATCATTTACCAAAGGTGATGTCCTAGATTTGGGTAGGCTTTCATCAAACGTGACATTAAGTGATTCCTTAATTTTCAAAGTTTCTTTATTAAGTACTATGTATGCCTTTGATGTTTGTGATTATCCTAAGAAGATGCCATTGTAGGAAATTGAGTCCTTTAAGACAAGGTTTTCTAATGATTGGGATATAATGCATTTGCATCCAAAAAACATAAAGTATTCTAGGGAAGGCTTCCTACCTCTAAGTATTTCATATGGTGTCTTATTAATAGCCTTCATAATCAAAACCCTATTAAGTATGTATGTGCCAGTTTCTAAGGCATGACACCAAAATCTTTGTGGGATGAATTGTTCATTTAACATTGTACGACTCATTTCTTGCAAAGTTCGATTCTTCCTTTCAACAACCCCATTAGATTGAGGAGTGCTAGGTGCCAAAAAAGTTGTGAGAAATTCCATGTTTATCACAAAAGACTCCGAATTGAACTTCATTATCAAATTCTCTACCATGATCCGTTCGAATTGAGACAATCAAGTGGTCAAGTAGGTTTTGTAGACTTTACCTAATACCTTAAATTTATCACAAGCTTCATTTTAGTTTTTAGAAATAATGTTCATGTATATCTTGAGTAATCGTCTACTATTACCAAACTATAAAAATTACCACCGTAGGTTTGAATAGATCAAGGACCAATCAAATCCATATGTAAGAGTTCTAATACTCTTGTTAGAAACACAGAAAGTGTTGGTTACATGATCATTTATCTAGTTAACTCATAGTCTAGGGATTAGTTAATAAATAGACAAGGAGTTGTATGAAATTATGTAATATAACTAGTTTTTTAAAGTATTTATTAAATTTATTCACATATTAGCATGTCCTAGTCTCCTATGCCAAAGGGTTGAGTCATCTATTACGGATGCAAGACAAAGTTCATATTTAGAAGTAGGAAGGATGTTACCTAGATTAAAGGCCCCACTTTTAGGTATGATATGCTCATCTTAATTTAAGGAGTATGAATTGAGTAGTCTTCTATTCACACCGATGTGACTGGTGCAACTATTATCCGTAATTCGATGATCCGTTTGGAGATCACGCTCATGCCATACCTAAAATTGACAATGTAACTCAAGATTTGGTACCCACTTTCTCTTGGGTCAGTTGTGGTTAGTAAATAAAGTGCCCAAGACAAACATCCTTGGGTCTTGAAGTAAAGTACTTAGTTTATGTAGGTCGTACCTCGAGAACGCAGACCAAGGATTGTTTTAAAAATCATGTAGGTTTTGAAAATTTGGTCTAACGCTTCGAGGTGTTTTTAGCCTTTGATTTGGGTAGGAGTTTTCTCTCCCTTGGAAAGTGTTATGATACGAAGACCTTTGGTTGTTATACAAATTTCTTCTTTCTGAAGATTGGTTGTTTTGAAAGGAAAGTCTTCGATTATATGACTTTAAAAGTATTCAAGATCATAATGAGAGCCCGAGTGATATCTTTGGTGTCTTAATTCCACTCTTCTAATAGTGCTGGTAACCTCGGGTGGTTTGCAAAGTGGAGTTTGATGTATTCCGGGTTTAACAGAGCTATTTGAAGGATTTTCTTTTTGACTTTCTTTTACAAACATTATTGGTTGGTTTAGACTCACAGAGGTGGTTCTATCATTTTTTGAAATCCAAGACCTTCCTTATCTTGGGTCAACTTTTGACGAATTTATATGTCGTCCAAAATAACGTTACTCTTTTTTAATTTTGAAAAATTCAATGCTTCATCTTGAAGTTTGGAAACATTGTAATGTAGGCCTAAGTGTTGAAGAACGGGACCTTTTGTTTCTAGAGGCCCAGGATCGTGTGAATAAAAGGCCTTTATTTAAAGAGGCATATCTTGGGCTCAGAGACTCCGTTTTAGGCCCAGAAACACTATTTTAGGAGTTATTTGCATTTTTGTGTTTTTCGGGTTTTTTGGACTTTTGTTTTTAGCATAGTTTTTGGCCCATTTGTCTTTTGAGGCCCATTTCAGTTTCATATGCTTATTTAATAATTTTACTATGATAATGGCTATTCAGTTCCAAAATATATGAAAAGTTTGTTTTTAGCAGTTTTTGCTAAGAATTTTGCCTAACTATCAGTATTCCTTTCGAATCAATGATAATTAGAAGATTGTTTCTGGTATTCATTGGAATCAACAGATTTAATTCGTTTGTTCCTTACGTAGTCTACATCAGTTGGTATTAGAGCGAAGTTCCTGTTAAAGATACCTCCAGAGGAGTATAGGCCTATTATGAAGCTTTTTCAGCAAGAATTTGAGCAAGAGTGTTTATGTCAAAGAATGGAGGAGCATCAAGATCAGTTTGTTGACAAATTGGCTGATGGAATGATAGACATGTTGAATCAAGAAGACGTTGGCTGTAACAATCACGTTTTTCAGTCCTTTCCCGACTCCCAATTATTTCCATTATTTATTTTAGAGTTTTACGCCGTTCGCTTTTAATTATTAATGTTATAGTTAAATCGCGTCAACTAAAAATTCAACGTTCAACGTAATACGGACACAAAACATATATATGTTATGACAAGCAAGTGTTATAGATTATTAGGTATGATGTATATCTTTTAATAAGTTATTTTTATTGGTTAAGTAAAAACGCTTATGTTCGCATTGAATTACATTTAAGCATACCCGGAAGCACCAATACCCATCTATACTCAAACAAATACCCACTTTTATACCCACTACATAAAATTAAATAAATCCTTACTATATATTAGCTTGCCGGATCTTAGGAATAAAACCCAACACAAATCAAATTTCAACTTTATAATACCAACTTGCTATGTATCTCCATAGGACTATCACTCTCCTTAGGGAGGAGGTGAGCACCTTACTCATTTGATACTCATACCAACCCTCTTATCATGGTTTTGGCTAGTATTTTAGGAAATACCTCTAGGATATATAGGTGTACCACACAAGACTTATACACACTTCCAAATTGTCAAGTAAACTTTCAACAAAACTCCCCAAACCTCCATCTAAACCCACGGCTGATTTCATATAATTAGGGGGTTCATACATTTGATTTTTCAAGAATACAAGGCTCATTAGTTATAATATCTAAGGTGTTGCAAAGTGGTTTGGAAGATTGGGTATTATTTACAAGGGTTTGTAATCAAGAAGATAATTAGGGTTTCCTAGTTAGGGTTTGATCTTGGGTTTGATTTTTTTAGGTTTAAGCTTAAGTGTAAGCTTGTGTTCTTGATCCTACTACACTTCTATAAGGTTCATTTAAACCCTAAATATTTCATTATTCATTTACATATGTTTTCATGCTTGTTATATATGTTAAACACCACCTAGCTTAATTTCATGAAATAATGAGATACTACAAGATATATATGATTTGAATTTATTATGTACATTGGTAAAATAACACTTAAAATGGAAGTACACATTATATATAAGTGTTAAATAAATTATATGGTTAGGTTATGAATTATTTTGTGTTGAAAGTTTTAATTATAAAAGTTATGAACAAATGATTTTGAGGACACTTACTCATGGACAAGTATCATGGACATATTATAGAGGACTTAAGATATATCAAGTTATGTTATGTATTAAGTTAGAGGACTTGTAATGGTTTAATAAAGTGAAAAGTATATAAAACAAGTGTATAAAACTAATTAAGTAAAAACTTGCATACCTACTGTTGGAATTCATATATAAACATATATATATTATGTTTTATTTAATTAGTACTTATTACAAGGATCGTAAGCATATAATGAACTTGAAAAACCGAGCTATAACGAAAAAGATATGACACTTTTAAGTTTGCGATAATCAAAGGTATAAAAGTATTTTTATAAAAGTTATTTTATAAAACTCTCACTGTTTCAGATCTGATATATTAAGGGAGACATTTTATAAATGTAGTACTTTTCACAAGGAATCCAAACATGTAAGAAACTCGAAAAACGGATTTAAAATGAAGGTGTTATGTTATTTACAAGTTTAAGTTAAAAGTATTTTATAAAAGTAAATTTATAAAAATAAGTTACTGTTCACGACAGTAAACTTTTGGAGAATGTTTTTCCTAAATAGAGGTTTTAATTACGAAGACGTGGACATAAGAATCACTCAAAACCGAATTGAAACGATCGAGATACAATTAAAATACGATTCCAATAATTAAAGTTATAAAAAATATATTTATAAACTTTTACCTACTGTTACTGTTCATACCAGTTTTTAACCCCCCCCCCCCCCCCCCCCCCCCCCCCCCCCATATTTTAACTTTTTATTTTTTAAAAAAAATTGTATTTTGATAGGTTTTCTTAATACAAAACCGTGGACATAAGAAACGCGTAAAACAGAGCTAAAACGATAAAGATACGAGGTTTATAAAACCTTGTGCACTATTTTACTTTTATATATTATTTTATAAAAACAATTAAATTAATAATATGATATTAATACATAATCAATAAAAATATTAAAACATATATTTTTAACAAATAATACCCCAGTAAACAAAAATGATATTTTTCTTTACGGATACAATTACATGTACTTTTATTTAACAAAGTACACTTTAATTATTAATTCAACTTTTGCAATTTAATCAAAAACTATTAGGTGGTGGTGTAACTATATAACATGTGTGTTTTATTTACATAAAATACATTATACTCATACGGCCTACAATTAATTAGCTTGCATTCGGATTGCCGAGACGATTTACTTATTTGATTTAGATAATCAAACCATTCACTTACGGTGAGTTCATAGCCCCGCTTTTATTCAATTATATTGTTTTACAACTTTAGGGTGAGAAACATGCATTGTTTTACGTTTAGACGCAAGTACTCTTTTATCAAGGTTAAGAGTTAGCTAAGATAGCTAACCACTATTGCCCTATTCTGAACTGGTCAATTACTAGTCTGACGAGCTGCGAATGTTATGAATAGATCTATTTGGGATTGACATCCCCGTTCGGTGCTAGAAAGCTTCTACAGTTTCAAATGTACTGAACAACGATTGTATAATGTCAGAACAATTTGGATGGTGCGGATTTGAAACATATACAGGCCCCTTAATTGCATTTAAATTGCATACAATAGATGTCGGAGCTTCGGTGTCATGAGCTTAGTGCACTTCGTTATTATTTTTTTGATATTGTATTTCAGTTACTATATCATGAATTTGAAATCTTGCGTTCCTCTTTATACATTACTAAACATTGTGAATTCACACTTTATGTTGGCATTTTGAAAGGCATGTTTTTTCTCAGGTCTAAAAGACACAAAACAGGATCCATTGGGGGTCAACATTTTGGGAATCCTATTGCATGGAGATTTAAAGCATTACATTTGGAGTATTTGTTGTGTACTAAATCTTACATTTCTGCGGTAGACAATGTAAGCTTCGGTTTTGTGTCGAACAAGTTTATTTAATCTAATGTATCATTTTTAAACGACTCATATAGAGGTCGTTCTCATATCTTGTGATGTTGATCTATGAAGTAACACTCTCTGACCCATATTCCGCTGCGACCCATTTAAGGGTGGTTACAGGTGGGATGTAACTGTCGAGGTAGTGAGGTGAAGAGTCAGAAAACCGTTCTTTGAGGGTGACAGTTCATCTTTTAATAAACAATTGGATCAACCAAGGCGTAATCACAAGGAGGATAATAGGTGTTGAGACATCAGGAATGAAGTCTTATTCTTGCTTTGACGGGAATACTTTTAATCCCAAGGGTTCATTGATTAGCTTGTTGCAGTTGAAGAGGTGTTTGAATTTAAAGAGGTTCCTGAAAACAAAAGGGTTTCATTGATCGCTACCAAGCTACGTGGTAGGGCATCCGCATGGTGGCAACAATTGAAACTGACTAGAGAGGGTTGGAAATCCAAGAGTTACCAGTTTGAGGAAGATGACGAATTTATTGAGGGTCATCTTTATTCCTCATAACTACCAACGGTTGATGTACCAACGGTTACAAAATCTGAAATAGGGGACCAAGTCTGTTGAAGATTACACAACCAAATTTTACCAACTAATTACAAGGAATGATATTCAAGAGACCGATGATCAACTTGTCTCTCATTACATTGGTGGTCTAAGAGTCCATATCATAGATTTTGTTAACATGTTTGATCCGGTGACACTTTCTGATGCATATCAACATGCATTAGCTTTTGAAAAACAGAACCGACGGGTTGGAAGTTCATCCTCTCCTGCAATAACAGGAGGTAGTTCTGGTTCGAGTAACGTGACTTCTTGATTTGTTCCCAATCAAACAAAAATGGGTGGTGGCAATACTGGACCAGTTTCTAAGGGGGTTAGAACTAGTGGTTTAAAATGCTTTAACTTTGGTGAACCTGGTCACCGACTGATGTGTCGTTGTGTGATGTATAATTTTATGATTTAAGTTTTAAATTTATATTTTGCCAACTTAACCAAAAATAACACTTTAACGGGTAACGTACCCGGTCGGTGGTAGATTCATGGTAAGTAGGATGTCAAACACTTGAAGCGAGGTTAATCTCTCTTCATTTTATTTATTATTTGGGTTGTCTAATTACGTTAATTCTAATCTAAGGTCAAACCTATGCTAATCCTTATGTTATTCTATCCTATATTCTAACAGGTAAAAAGGGTTTCAGCTTTTAGAGCTGGCACGGGTTTGGTTAGTTGGATACGATCATTTCAAGAAACTTTACCCACTGCAGGGGTAAATTAATCAGGAAGATAAAACGTAGCGGTCAATCCTTATGATAAAAAACTGTATTAGCCCTCATTAATTCGATTAGAAGTTGGTTTGTTTATTCAGTGCAATGATTACTTATCTCGAAGAGGTATATCGTTCTTAGACTTAGGCGGGACTTCATCCTAAAGACCATAGACACAATTTATTCTGTCATAATAAAGCATCAGCATTAAAGCATCCTTCATTTTCTGATTATAAATCTAATCTTGGGAGGATTAAGCAATGGTGATCTTGTTAAACCCTAGCTCATAGAGACTTTACCCACTATGCTTAATGGTATTTATTACAATAGTTAGTCCACTAGTCCAACTATTCAATAGAATAGAACATTACTTGTTGAATTATCTAAGATTCACCTATAGTTAAACATGTTCAATAAACCAAAGGTAGTTTCCGTAAACTAGTTAAGCCAGCAGCGTATCATTAGCACGATTTTAGAAGGACAATACTTGTGATCATATGATTCTAGATGTATAAATTTACTGTATGGAGTGTATCCCGGCATCTAGATTACTGGTCTGTATCATTAGATCCAGTTAAATATAGGCCGCATACAAAAGCAAGTAAAACAAGTATAAATTGATAAAAATAAACAAGCCATACAACGATAAATTAGAAAGCTATCAAATCTATATTTTCGATCAAACTCAATCTAAAACACGTATTTTTTGTAATCTAGAGATTAAACCTACAATTTGATGGTTACAAAAGTTATTATTATGCATTTTAAGATCAAAAACTCATCAAATCATAAATCTAACTCATGAGAAACCCACTGTTCATCCATACGAAAGCTTGTAGATCGAAATTTCACACGGTTAAGCTCGATTTTATTCATGAAACACACGCTAGATCTCTCCCGGCGATAGATACCACTTGTTATATGTCATGTTTGCATAGTAGTGATCATATGAAAGTTAATAGAATAGAGGATAGGAGCTAGAGAGTGTTTTTCGTCATTTTCTAAATTTTCATTTAAAGGGAAAATAGAAATGGGAGGGAGAAGTGAATTACAACAAATGTAAAGACTTGTATAAATACCCCTCCTAGATGGGTATTTATACTTATTGCATATCATATCCAATTTTTCTAACTTTAGTCAAACCTTGGTCAACATTACTTAACTTTGACCAAGTTAGACTTTATTACATTATAATTACTAATAAAACTATAAAACTAATCAAAACTATACAAAGACCAATTCATATAATAATAAACACTTTTCTTAAACCTAACATTTTGTGTTTTCCACTATAATAGTTATTGTTGACTTTTTTACATCTCAAACAGGTCAAATGTAGTAGTCTAACCCATTCATATGTCAAATGCAAATGAGTTTTCCACTTTGGTCAAAACTGCCATATACCTTATACATAACCATTCATACACTCAATACCAATACCAAAACTGTCAAATGCAAATACCGTATACACTGAATACCAAAAAGATAGTATAGCCCAAAATATAACATTGCCAATTGTAGTATCCAAAGTCATAGATATAGTACCAAAAGACAAGTCTTAAACATCATCATCCTAAATTACATAACCAAATGTCTTAAAAAAACATAACATAAGCAACATAAGAAACTGTCATAAATAAATAAACATAACCAACTGGATCAGCACACATCACTCCTCAACCTTTCTTTTCCCACTTGAGTTGGTCTTTTTTACAGGTGAAAGCCTGCTTACAGTAGCTTTTGAGAACCTCACAGCCAGTCACATGTGGTACAGAATGGCTCATATTCTGTTGTGCAGATGGATTCACATTAACAGTTGGTGTAGAATGGTTGACAATACCTTGTGATGGTATTTGAGTAGACTATGAAGCTCCTTGATTAGGCATTGGTCTTCTAGTAGATTGAGGACCTCTTTGACCCTTACAAGACCTGCTATTATGACATTTTAACCACATTTTAAACAAGTGACTGTTTTACCAGCCCTACTCAACTTACCATCCTTCACCATTCCATCATACAACTCTGCAACACTCTTCTTTCTCTTCTTAGGAGGCCTGCAAATTGGTATGTAGTAGTCTGGTGGTGTAAGAATGATAGGGCTATCTGATGTATGGCACAAGTTAGGACCATTGCATGGATTGATCTTAGACCTATACATCTCCTCCTATGTTTTTAGCCAATAACTTTAATGTACCCAGGTTTTAGGTATGCCAGGTTCCAAACCATTCTCTTCCATATTCCAGATAGCTACTACTGCATGCTTGCATGGCATCCTTGTCAAATCTCACTTTCTACAAGAACAACTCCTTTCTTCTATATTCACCACACACTGGTCCCCATATTGACCAGTTGCTTGATAAAAAATCCCCCCATTCTATGATATAATATATTAGGCAGCTTGTTTCTTAATGAACTTAAAAATCTTAGTTGACTTAGGGGTGAGTGGACCAGTACTCTTGCTAATTACCTGCTGGACTATGACAATCCTTTTCATAAGATATTATCTTATGAACTCTAAGCAGGGAATGATAGGCTTGTCCATTCCATCTAATAACTGTATGTTTAACACCTCACACATGTTGTTTAAAAGAACATCACAGTGAGGTCTTGCTGCAATTAAAATATATTAAGTTAATCCCTATAATTGCTGCAATGAGTTCAAAAGATTATCAAAGTGATGTCTTACCAGAAAAGTAGGACCTTGCCCAATGTTGAGGTGAAATGTCTTTTAACCAATCATAAACATCCTTATTTGCTTGCTTGACTTCTTCCACAACTCTGTTAAAGTGGGACACAGTGGTAGCAGTAGCACATCTCCATAATAGTTCTTTAAATAGCTTTCCTCTCCACTGTAACTTCATGTTATCATAGATATGCTTCAAGCAGTACCTATGTTTAGTAGCTGGGAATGTCTCTGCCAATGCTGGTATAATCCCTTAATTGGAATGAAATGAGTTAAGTACTTGTACATAGCAAAACAGTTAAGTATGTTTTATATCAATATCAAAACAGTTAAGTATGTTTACCTTTTGTCTGTTTGTAACAAATGTGAAGTTTGAGTTCCTGAACAACTCTAAGTCATCTCCAAGGCAGTCAAGAAACCATAGCCATGATTGTTTTGTCTTAGATTCAACAACTGCATAAGCCAAAGGGTATATACCATTATTTGGATCCACTCCTACAACTGTTAAGATCTGCATAGGAAATGGTCTAGACATGAAGCACACATCCAAGCCTAAGAGATCTCTTTGACCAGCTTTAAATCCACTCTTCAAGGCACCCCAACATACATAAATTCTTCTAAACTTTCTTGTTGGACTATCAGGTTCATAGTTCCTCTCAACATCAATTTTGACTGTTGTATTTGGGTTCCTTTCTTTCAACTCTAACACATATTGTCTTAGCTTAGAATACTGTGTTGTGTGGTCACCAATCACCTTCTCTTGTGCAATTTGTTTTGCCCTAAACACTTTTTGTTTTGAAACCCCAATCTCATACTTCTTTTGTATTTGATCTTTTAGAGCTAATAATGGTATCTTAGGGTTTGGCTTGATGGTTTGCTCAATCTCTCTGGCTAGAAATGAAGCTATGCACTTTCTAACATTTCTAGATTGAAGACAAGTATGGATGTCTCTAAAAACCCTACAATACCATGTGTTTTCCCCCTTTGGTTTAACACAGTGCATTAACCAAGGACACTTTAATGTTTCAATCACTGGTTTGCCCCCTTTCTTTGTCTTTTTCTTATTGGAATCTATCCCACTTGGTTGACTCTGAGATCCACTTGGGCCATCAGTTGGGCCTTCTACATTAGATACACTTTCACCACTTGGCCCAGTATTATAAAAACAGGTACAAGACCTCTACAGTTAGCCCTAACCCTTTCTTTATCATTCTTAGTCAGATATAATTCCCTCATTATCCCCACAATGACTAGTGAAATTGAAAACCTCGTTTAAGTCGGGACTTGATTTGCTGAGAAAAGGCTGATTTGATTATCCTAAAACAAAAATAAAATGGACATTACGCAAAGTAAAATAATTTTTAATCCCCCTAATTTTTGCAATGTATTCAAAGAATTATTTTCTCGAGACTTGTGCTGAAGTGCGATTTCAAAAGCAATACTATAAAAATAATCAAAAACAATAAAAATAATAAAACTCTTAAAAATAAAGTCCTAAAAATTTTATAAAAATTACACTAATTAAAGAAAATGTGCAGAAATTTTCTAAAAATAAAAGCCCTAATTTTTATCTTTTTATAAAAGATTAATTAAACTAATTAAAACCTAACCCTAATTATTAATTAAAACTAAATAAAACTAATTAATAACTAACTTAGGGACTAACTGTGTAAAAGACTTAAGGGCTAACGGGGCTAAAGCAGTTAACAGGCAAGGATTAACTAAGAAACAATTAAAACAGAAAATTTACAAGAATGGTCCCTGAGGACCTAACCCGATAACAACCAAAGGCCAATTATAAGCTCAAATTTTAAAAGTGCTTATCACTAAAAACTTGAAAGAGCAAAGTTGTAAAGGAAACTAGGGGGAACAAAATTAATAAAAGCTACTTGGGCTGAAAATAACAAATAAGCTCAATAAGAGCTTATTTTTAAACTGACCTCAGAAAGGAGGTCTTATCCCTTAGTTTTAGAAAATAAGCTATAAAAGACTCAAAATTAATTCAAACTGAAAAAAGAAAGAAGTTCTAATTAGCTTATGATGTGCTTAATCTAAAAATGAAAAGAAATAAAAGCTGGAAACACCTTAAAGCAACTGAAAATGATAAAGAAAATGCTAAACTTAGCAAGGACACTTAAAGGTGCAAAATCCAATTAAGCTAAAAACCTTAAAAAGCTAAACTAGACTCTAAAACTTTAAGGACTTATTAAACTACTTATAATCTATCTAATTAAGCTATAAAATCTAGACTCATAAGCTAAATTAACAAATTAAAATCCTAAAATTCCTAAGTACTGTTTTTGGTTTTTTGAAGTTTTTTAGTTACTTTTGACAGCAAAATAAGCTAGGAGAATAAGCTAGAAAATGTAATCTAAGACTTATTCTATATTAAGCTATAACTAGACTTAATATTACTTGAATCTAAGATCCTAAATCCTATTTTTACTTAACTAAGAACTAGCCTAAAAGTGGCAGTACTAACTGTGACAGCAGTACTAACTTTTTAGTTAGTACTGCTGCACTTTGGTGAATTATGGCAGCAAATTAAGCTAAACTAATAAGCAATAAATCTAAATCTATTACCTAATCTATATTAAGCTACCTCTAAACTATATACTACCTTAATTTGAAAAGCTAAGTCCTAAGATTACTTGGCTTAATCTTAAGCCAAAAGTGACAGCAGTACTAACTTATTGTTAGTACTGGTGCACTATGCACAAGTGCAACTCAAAAGTGCAGGTTTCCTAAGGGAAACCTTGCACTTAGACACACTCTACTAGAGTGTATAAACAAAATGCAAGTAAGATCTAAGCCTTTGAGGGCTTAGATCAAATTTCCACAGCCAAAAGTCTAAGACAAAATGCCCTGGTGTAAAAACAAAGATAATAAGCCATATCTTTTGAAATTTTGAACTCTAACTTATAAAAACTAAATGAAAACTAATCTTAAATGAAAACTCAGCTGACTCAAGCAAATTGCACAAGTAATGTTGACTTTTAGAGGTCAAACACACTTATGCCAAACACCCCTTTACTACTATGACAGTTATGATTAAGCTACTAAATTTGAAATCTATTAAACAAATGCTTAACTCCCGACAATTAATAGATTAAAACAACTTTAATAAGCATGAACTAGATAAGCAATAATCTAAGACTTAAGCTATTTTACTATATTTTTGGTTTTTTAGAGGTTTTTAAGACAATTTTATGAAAAACTATGATTCAAACTAAGAAAGTTAAAAACAGATAAACTATTGAAACTAATTAGCTAAATAAAACACAAATAAGCAACAATAAGCAAGCTTAATGAGCAAATAAGCAGATCTGAATATAGAAAGCAAAGAAATCACTATTTAAAGCTAGAATAAAAGGAAATGAAAGAGAAACTTACAAACCCCTCTAGCTAAACAAGAGGTTCCTAAATAGGGCAGCTTCAAGCTCTTTAGCTTATTAGATAAGTTTGGGTAAAGTCCTTGGGATCTCTTCCAAGTTAAGATCCCCTTCCAAAAGCTCAATTCCAATAAGATCCATGATAAATGTAAGTTACACTGTTTTAAGGTTTAGAAAGGATTAAATCTGAATTGATTAAGCTCTATTTCAGCTTATAGACTGAAAGAGCTTATTAAGAGCTTATTAGCTTATTGAGACAACTTGGCTTATTAAGAGAGCTTATAAAAAGAAACTTTGAGAGATTAAGAAAAACTGAATTTCATTAAAAGAAATCTTGCTTACAATACTTTTAAAGGAGAATTACAAGATTAAAACATCATTAAGCTAAGAATTTGAAATTTAAGCTACAACTAAATTAAGCTACGTGAAAAAACTAGATATGTGTGTGTGAGGAGAGGGCCTTTTTATAGGCTGTTGAGGAAGCTTCTAGGCTCTTGCCTTGCTCTCCCATCCTTTTAATCCTGGCCAATCATTTCTTCAATCATTTGAGCATCAATTGTGGCCGTTTGATCAAATTGTGTATATCTGAGGATCGCCAACGTGTCATTCCATTGATGTGACAGTGTGCTTCTTTTGTGAGTGTTTTAGCACAAAAACCCACATTCCATTGTGCTTTCTCCATTGCTACGTGTAAGGTGAGCTTGAGATAGGTTAAGTATCCCCTTGGAAAGACTGATTTGACCCTTGCCTTGCACTTATGAGCTCCTTAATTGACCATCTAACCCTTTAATTTCCATAAGCCCTTTGTTTTTTTAACTGTGGGTAAATTGGGACGACGATGAATAGTGTTTGGATTTACCCGCCTTTTTTATAACTGAATACGGGGTACAAAACGGTTTAAACTTTGGCCTTATGACACAAATGGTCCTTGTCTTTGTTTCCTCTTTTTCTAGTAAAAAGTAACTTATAGAAATTGCAAGATCAGTCCTTGTGGTTAATGAAAAGGAGATGGGCTAGGGTTTTGGGCTTATGAATCCGGGTAAAGCCCATTTAGGGTTTTTCAGGCCCAATAAGGAATCTAGGGCCCAATAAGAGGTGAGGGGACATTTTTGGACATTTATGAACTTGAGGGACTGGAATTGGATTATTGTGAGGTTTTGTCTTGTAGTGGTTGATTTCTGTTGACCATTGTTGACTGGATTTGACCAAGGCTTAACTTTTCTGGCTTCGGTTTTGAATCCTTGGCTTCTTTTTATACTCTTCTGATTCTCGTGTCCGTGCTTGCTCATTTTTTACTGCTTTCTTGTGATTTTTGACTTATCCGTACCTGCATACACAAAACCCAAATACAAGCATATTTTTGCCATTTTTGGTTTGTTTTGGGTTTAATTGGGTCATTTTAGGTACAAAATGGATATGTGTATTCTACACTTATCAATAACCCAAACTAAGCTAATTCCAACGAGTAACCGAATAACATCGATGGACATACAAACGAAATAAGCAATTCTAAACCATAAGCCATACTCGAACATAAGCAATATACCGATTAACCGAAACAAGCAATAAAGAATAAGAGAAAGCGGTAAGATACTTCAATAAATCAACAAACATAAATCAAAATCAAACTTAACATGGGAGAACTTCAAAACCTTCGAATCGTAAACCAAAAATCATTCGGAAACAATTCTTTAATCCATTAACGGTGCAAACAAATTA
>BQNB010148851.1:0-16246 GCA_026074375.1 Tanacetum coccineum | reverse complement strand
GGTCAAGCATAGCGACCTTAAACAAGCTCTTCGTGGGAGGCACCCCATGCTTATCAGTAGTAGTAATAAATAAGTGTTTTTGTGTGAAGAGGTTTACATTTTCCATTACCCGTGTTTTGTCCGTGTTTTGTGTGTTTTGTATGTCTAGGATTTCCCGGATTGTGAAGACTCTCGTGCTCGTAGTTTTGTCTTTCATTCACAAGAGTTTCACATCCCCAGCTTCATTTTGGGAATCCAGTATCCAAATCTAATCGACTAACGTTTTATCTTTTGGCACACTTCATAAACGGCCTTAGATTTACGTAGGTGCCCCTTTCAAAACATCGAGGACGATGTTTAGTTCTAGTATGGGGGGGTCGTCGTTGTTATCACGTAATTCCGTTTTTACCACCAAATGTTTGCAAAAATACCAAAAAAATGAAAACAAATTAAAAATTTTCAAAAATAAAATAAGTGTTTTGTCATAGTTTTGACTTTCCTAATGGGTAGAATGAGAATAATTTTTGACTCGATCAGGCGTGTTGAGCCCTAGCTAGTTCCTCAAAGCCCTAGCTAGTTCCTCAATTATAGGCTAAGCTTTCACGAATTTATTGTTCGAATTTTAATAAGGTGAGGAAACAAGAAGTGATAGAGTTAATATAGTTTATGTTGCTGAGCAAGTTTCTTCTAAAGCTTCTATGAGTAACTTGTGGCTTTTTCTCCCATTTGCTTTTAATCCACCGTAATCATAAGAGTGGCCTCTTTTCATTCAGACAAAGTCAATTCGAGGTTTTCAGAAAAGCTTCAAACTTGTAACTTGATTCTTTAAAGCGAGGTTTTTCTGTTCTTAGTAATTTGAAAGTTAAAATGCCAAAGAAGCATGAATGAAATATGATGCAAAATGGCATGAATATGAAATTACGCCATGAAGCATGGCTTTTGATTATATGAGCAAGTAAAGATGTGTCGTGAATTTCCCACTCCGCTAACCACGACGGTGGGGGTTAACTAAGATACATCTTTACTTCTAGGATTTGGTGTGTTGTGTTATCTCAACCAGGAAGCGAAGGTCTAGGTGAGGGTTCAACTAAGGACACTATCCTTTGCCTTATTAGGATGAAGGTGTTGAGGTATTTGCCACTACACTAGCAACGGGGTGGGTTTTCAATAACTAAGAACCACGGTCGTTGGTTGTGATATTCCTACTGGGAGCGAGGCCTATGGTAGGTGTGCAAAACTAGCAACGCATTCATAGCTTTAGCAACTTATGATTATCCAGTTAATTGTTACTCCATATTTGTTGCATATAGGCACACACACCAGGCAAGAACTCAAGACATTACTACAAGTAAAATACAATTAAAATGTGATCTTTTATTGTCGATTTCTTTCTCTCTACGGTTTTCTCCGCCTAAAGGGAGCTTGTTGACATAGTGAAATCTCGAGTGGAGTACTCGAGGAGTGGAGTAGGAACAATGAGGTGCTTCGTTGTCGAACCACTATAAATCTTGGTGTCTTGGTTTGATCGTTTCTTTCCTTATCCTTTTATATTATTATTGTTCATTTAGTTCATTACATTAGATAGTTTTTGTTGTGATTCATATTGTTGATTGATTGACATATAACTCGAATCAAACCATTTTATAAGCAAATAATTTTAAACCGGTCAATTAACCTGTAAACTATTCAACCCTCCTTCTAGTTTCCGCAGATAAAAGGACGGGGCTTTCACCCATGGAAAGATAATTAAGTCTAGTTTCCAGCACATTAGGCCTTTTAATCAAACCATGTACCAATCCACGGGAAATGAGTTTTTACTAAATCATAACTCAAAACAGTAAGTTTGCCGAATTTCTTACGCTTACGGTTTTGGCCATAAATTCTATTCTATAATAGCAATTGGTATGTGCTTAATTACACATACCATTTTCTATTAAAAACAGACTTAAATGACTAAAAATGTACCAAAAATACATTGTATTTGTATGTTTTGCATTTGAATTGTGCAGGAACAGATATTCAAAAAGAAAGCCAAAAACGACCAAACCAAGCACGGGATGGAAAAGACAAAGTCAAATCGAAGCCAAAGTCAGTCAAAGTCAAAAGTCAAAAGTCAAAACCAAATGAAAAAATAGCCAACTTAATTGGGCTAAAATTTGGCAAACTCTCAAGCTGTATTACAAAAGAAAAAGACAAGGGTCCGAAATTGCAAACCTGCGCGAATATTTGTCAATGAAGTAATAAGAAGTAATAGGGGGCCAAAGCTGGGCCAACCTTCCCAAAACTCCAATCTTTCCTATCTCCTCCCAACCAAACCCCAGGTAGCAGAGATAGTGGGATGGTCTTCCGCAGTACCTTCTCCCTGCAAAACACTCAAGCACCCTAGAATAATCATATCAAACCACTCTATGCTATTCCCCCCTCCCCTCTATCTCCCCCCCCAGCTGTATAAGTGCCATGTTGGCAATCCCTCACCACTTTCCAAGCTTTTCGATGGCTGTGATTGACTCCAAAGAAGCACAAAAGAAATTGAAGGCTGAGATTTGTTTTAGAATCACCTCACACAACAAACACACTTGGTTTTTGTCTCTACAAAGAAACACAGAAGAAAGAAGAGAAGAGAGTCCAAGAAACCAAGACCTTAATTCGTTTTAGTATAAATAGGGCCATTGTAACCCAAGTTAGAGAGTTAGTTTTTAGTTTTTAATATCTTAGAAAATCTTAGCTTAATTTTCAGTCATTTACAGCTATTTGTACTTTTTCTTTCAGCTTTGTACTAATTTCCAAGTTTAATAAAGTGTTGAGATTTTATGTTAAAATCCAATTTTTAAATTCCAAGTTCTCACTTGCTAACTAGTGCCTAATTGCATTTGAAAAGCTTTCAAAGGAGCTTGTTTATAAGCTGTTTTTGTTTAGTAAAAGAAAAAAAAGATAAGGATCCTTTGTTTGACCCTGTTTTGAGCAAGGGTGTTGTAAGTTTCTCTTTTACTTATTTTTCTTATTTACTGCAGAATTGCTTATAGTGCTTAGTTGTTACTTATTTGTGCTTTATCAGAATGTTTAGTGCTTATCTTAAAGCTTAAGCATAGGCCCTGTTTAAGCAAGGGTGTTGTAAGTCTCTCTTTTTCTCGATTTTCTTACTTATTGTAGAACTGCTTATAGAGCTTATTTGTTACTTATATTTGCTTATTTATGCTTTATTATGTTGTTTAGTACTTATCCTGCTTAGATTTTAGTTCAAAAATGATTTGTACAACTTTCCTAGTTAGTACTGGTAGCATGTGTAGTTAATACTGTTAGATTAATTTAGCTTATTTAAGTGCTTATCACTGATTGAAATCTGTTCATAAGTACCTTATTTTGTCATTTGATAATCTGTTTTTAACAAATTAGGATCCAATCAGCTTGAAATAAAATGACTTTTGAAAACTTTAAGAGGTTTTTAGAACTAGCGGTACTAACTTTTAAAGCACAATATTTAGATTATACTTAGTCTTTTTTCTGTAGCGCGTTTTTAATTATTTATTGACTTTAGTAATTAGCGGTTCTAACTTTTAGTTAGTGCCGGTTAGTTCACCAATTTTTGTTCTCACTGTTAGGATAGTTTGATTAGGTTTTAGGTATGATTTTTTGAGCATAAGATCATTGGGAGGGTGAACTATTCTGTTTGAGGTTTGTTTTAGAGTTTTAGAGCTTATTTCAGTAGCTTTTTTTAGGTCTAAAAGTGCTTTATTTTCATTAAATCAAAAAAAAATTAGTAGTGTGTATTTGTGCTGATTCAGTGCTTATTTATAAAGTGAATAGGTGGCTTAATATAAAAACAGGGACTCATTTGTGTGCTTATTTCTGAAAGCCAATTTTCAGTTTGGGCTTTTGGTGATTATAAGCTTATTGTGAAATTTGGCTTATTTAAGAAAAAGTTAGAGTTTACTACTTTTTGATGCAAATTGAGTTAAGTTAAGTTGTGTTTGGTTGAAAAAGCTTTTTGGAATCAGATTAAGCAACATATAAGCTTTCCAAAACATCTCTCCTTTTTGAATTTGAGCTTATTTTGAGTTTGTAGTGTCCAAAATACCAAAAACCAAAAATTTAAGCAACTTTCTGCAATCAGCAGCTAAATTGGCTTTTTGGAGCTTATAAAGTGCTTATTTTCGCAAGGTGTCTTTATTAAAGTTGCTTAAAAACATGTTGTGAACAACTTTCGTGTTTTGCGTTTTGGCTAAAAACGACTTTTTAAAATCAGCACTTTTTGGGGACTTGGACTAAAATCGGGATTGGGGTTCAGGGTAGGAAAAAAAAAAAAAAAAAAAAAAAATAACCTACATTACCCATCTAAATACACTAAAAAAAAGACTAAAATCGGGATTGGGGTTCAGGGTAGGAAAAAAAACATTTATTTTGGTCTTTTGTCACAAATAGTCCCTGTCGTTAGTCCATTGTTAGTCCTTGTTAGTTTTAGTTTAATTATTAGTTAGGTTTAGTTTTAATTAGTTTAATTAAGCTTTAACCATTAGATAAAATTTGGTTTTTTTAATTTTGTTAAATTTCTGCACTTTTTCTCCACTTAGTGTAATTTTTATAAAAAATTTAGGTTTTTAGCCCTCGTTTTTCGTGCCCGTTTTAGGTTTTAAGTTATATAACTTTCGTTTTTAGGTTTTATTTAATCGTTTTTGTATATTTGATTGGTAGAAATAGAAAACTCATCATATCATTGT
Source organism: Tanacetum coccineum (assembly GCA_026074375.1). Classification (NCBI taxonomy): domain Eukaryota; kingdom Viridiplantae; phylum Streptophyta; class Magnoliopsida; order Asterales; family Asteraceae; genus Tanacetum; species Tanacetum coccineum. The sequence continues at coordinate 11,552 of BQNB010148851.1, read as the reverse complement.
CATATTCAAACATCAATCATCAATCCGTCATTCGATTTTCCATTCAAGCCTCGTTGGGACATAATGACCCGGGAACTCATACTTCCGGTTTCATATGTATTTTATTTAGTGAATTTTGACTTCTTGCCTTAGTCAAAGGTATTTGGTTGAGTGTTTGCTTATATATTATATATATATATATATATATATTATCATCGAATCACTAGCTTATGGGTTAAATGTATGTATGTATAGCATACTAGCTTGAGAACACACATGATAAATGAATTAAGGACGCATGATGGGTATTGTGAATACACTTAACAACTAGTGTGGTGGTAAAACTATAAAGGAAACAAGTAACATGTTTAGTAACAAATAAGGTTTTGAAAACCATCCATTATGAGAAAAACCATACGTAAACTCTTAAGGAAAAACATGACACAATGGCTTTGGAAGGTATACACGACTTAAACAAATGTTTGCATCTCTAATATCAACATCAAATATCATGTAGCCACATAAACACATATCAGTCACATAATAGGTACATGCATTTACACTAACACATAATCACATCAATTAAAAACATATTAAAACACTCGCATCATTCCCAATCCCAAGTTTTAAAATTATGTAAAAAAGTTTGGGACAATGTAATAACCTAATGCTCAAAACGCAGCTTCCAATTCCTATCACGCAACTATACAAATAAATAAACACGGTTACACGCGACCAAGCTAAAAGCTCTAGTCCATGTAACACACATATGATGGATGTCTAAGGGAGTGATTAACCATCATGGGTCACCCCGACACCATGCCCAACCTTAACCACTTCATTAACTCAATACATTAGTTAACTACAATTAGTTTGAAAATGCAGAATTTTAGTGTAACTTTACCCTCTTAAAACCCTTACTTGATGACCTCCATAAATTATACCAAAATCCATCTAAGTTCATATATGAGTTTACTAACTACCTTGTGATTCCCAATTACTCATTACATATACAAATATCCCAAATAAAATCCAACTTCAAAACTGTCCCAATTCAGATCTGATTGCACACCAAACATTATGGCCCTAATTACCCTACTTAGACACACAATCAGAAGCTCTACTTCTAGGGTTTCTTTATATACATATAGAACCTAATCACTATAGATTTTATAACCTTATATCCACTTTTAAGTTAGGGTTTTACCCTCCTAAACATGACCTAGTTCTGACCCGTATTTACTATTTTGACAACTTTTCTTGTAACCAATATTTAACCAACTTTCAGAACTCCAAATCATTCGAGGCTGGACTTTTTGAAAAATAGACTCTTTGAAATACAATTTAGGCACTGGAATCATATCAAAACACGTTTTTAACATCTAGATATCATCAGTTGAACACAGACCTAAATTCTGCTTAACTCTAAATCATGAATTGAAGCGATCTAACCCTAACCATTTACACCAATATGATCCTAATTAAACCCTAAATATTCTAGCATGCTTAAAACATCCTTAATTAAAGAAGTTTTTAAAACTCTAATGATCTATCATATTAACTGTTACATGATTTAAAGAAAACTAAACAACTAGGGTTAACGAACATACCTAAATCTTGATTCTTGAAACACTAATTCACCAACTTGTTTTTGATAATTTTTTTTTCTTCTTGCTCGAGGGTTCGGTCGATCAAAGGGAAGGGGGAGAGAAAAAGTGATTTAGGGTTTTATTAATTTAGTATTTATACTAATAGAATCCTAATTGAAATCAAACTTTATTTCCTTTTTTTTCTTTCTTCTAAAACACGCCGAACAACCCCTTTATATATATATTTTTTATTTATTTATTAATTAACTAATTATCTTCATTACCTTAAGTTTTCATAAAAATCTAAGCTAATTTGGGTAAACCTTTTTACATAAACGCAACTTACTAAACCTTCTAAAAATAACTTTTTATTTTACATTTCACTTTCTATATTTAGAAAGTCTACCCTAATTCGCTAAATTTTACTCACTTAACTTATTTCCATTATAATACGTTTCCCATAAATGCTTAACACAAAATCATCCAACTATTGACGTAGCATTGCATGCTACACGTCATTACTTTTCCATTATCACTATACATGAACAAATAGAATACTCACCACCAAATACAAACACACCCAAAATAAGATGATCATACACCTTAAAATGATATCATGCACCTATTCAAACCACTTAGCACACATATATTACACATAGCACACAAGAATCACACAAAAAGAACTCTTAGCCATTTCTAAAGGTCTTACTAACCTGATTAAATCACAAGTGTTACAGTATCCCCTCCTTGAGGAAATCTCGTCCTGAGATTTAACTAGCAGGTTCAAGAACTCGGTCCACGAACAACTGTGGATACTTAATCCTCATCTGGTCTTCGTGTTCCCAAGTAAACTCAGGATCACGTTTTGAATTCCACCTAACTATCACAAGCACTATCTTCCTATGTTTCAACTTCCTAATTTCTCGATCCATAATCTCTACAGGTTCCTCGACAAAACAAAGTGTCTTGTCGACCTTTATCTCATTCAATGGCACATGCAAATTAGCATTCGCCAGATACTTCTTCAGATTTGACACATGAAAAGTGTCATACACGCTATTCAACTCCTCAGGTAACCTCAACCTATAAGCTACAAGGCCAATCCTTTTAAGGATCTCAAACAGTCCTACATATCTCATTGCTAACTTACCCTTCTTTCTAAAACACATTACGCCATTCCAAGGCGACACCCTTAATAACACCTAATCACCCACCTCAAACTCCAATGGTTTACGTCTTTTATCCGCATTGCTCTTTTGATGATCTCTCGCTGCTTTGAGCTTTTCCTTTATCAATACCACCTTATCTGTTGTCTCTAGCACTAACTCAGGTCCAATCAAACTACCCTATCCAATCTCTGCCCATAACACATGCGACCTACACTTCCTACCATACAAGGCTTTAAACGGAGCACACCGAATGCTCAAATGATAACTACCACCAAAATCGATAACACATGCCGTCATTATATCTTCCAAAGTTTGAATCATACGTTCACCTTGTCCATCCGCTTGAGGATGCTAAGCAGTACTCAAATCTAATCGCGTCTCTAACACTTTCTGCAGCGTCTGCCAAACAACGAGGTAAATCATCCGTCTCAATCTGAGTTGATAGTCAATAGAATTCCATTCCTTGCTATTATCTCATCAATATAAATCCTTGCCAACTTCACATCTTGAAATCTTCTTGTATAGCTAGAAAATGAGCTAACTTGGTCAGTCTATCGACCATCACCCAAATCACATCATACTCACTACTTTGACCTTGGAAATTTAGTTATAAAATCCATGGTGATTCTATCTCATTTTCACTCAAGCATCTCAGGTTGTTGAAGCAAGCCAAAAGTCTTTGACATTGCAGCCTTCACCCCTTAAACAAATCTGATAATTTCTAACATAGGTAGCTATATCCTTTTCTACATGTGGCTACCAACACATGTCTCCAAGGTTATAGTACGTCTTATCCGCTCCCGGATGTACCAAGTACCTTGATGCATGGGCCTCATCCATTACATTCGCTTTATCAGAGTATCACACAAATCATTCTTTAAAGTCTGAAAAGCCTCTTTTTGTTCTACGCTCCACTCATACTTCTGATTCCTCTTAGTTAGGGAAGTAAGGGGGTTCAACAATCTAATTTTTTTTTGCAATGAACGTCGGTAGTAACCTGACAATCCTAAGAATAATCATCTTATTCCTCACTGCTTCACTCTTACTCGTATCCACGTGAATACGTTATGGTTGACCACGTGACCAAGAAAATGCACTTCTTCTAACCAAAACTCACAATTAGAAAACTTAGCATATAGCTTCTCCTTCCTCAGTGACTCCAACACTAACTTCAAATGAACTTCATGTTCCTCCTCTGACTTTGAGTAGGCCAAAATGTCATCAATGAATACGATGACAAACCTACCTAAGTACGATTTGCAAACCCGGTTCATTAAGTCCATGAAAACCGCTGGTGCATTGGTTAACCCAAAAGGGCATAACCGTAAACTCAAATGTCCATATCTCGTTCAAAATGCGGTCTTTGGAATGGCATCCTCATGCACTCGTAACTGATGATAACCTGACCAAAAATCTATCTTTAAGAAAGGACACGCTCCTCGTAACTGATCAAACAAGTTATCAATCCTAGGGAGTGGATAACGGTTTTTAACAGTTAATCTGTTCAACTCCCTATGATTAATACACATGCAAAAAGAACCATCCTTCTTCTTCATGAAAAACACAGGTGCTCCTTACGGAAAATGACTTGGTCATATGAAACCCTTTCCTTGCAACTCTTGAAGTTGCCCAAGCAATTCTTGCATTTTCGAGGGTGCTAGATGATATGGAGACTTTGCGACTGGCGTCGCTCCATCAACTAAGTCTACGCGGAACTCAACTTGTCGTTGCAGTGGTAGCCCCACAGGTATATCACTTATCCTAGGTTCATCTACCTTAGCGTTCATTAGGGCTTTGGCGGCTCCCAAAGTACGTTCCCCATGAAATAAAAGTACCTCATCACCTTCCAATGGTATTCTAACCACCCTCTCATGACATACTATCGCAAACTTCCTCTTGGACAACCAGTCCATTCCCACAATCACATCAAAGCTTCCACGACCCAACAGTATCCTAACCACCTTCTCATGACATACTATCATAAACTTCCTCTTGGACAACCAGTCTATTCCCACAATCACATCAAAGCTTCCACGACTCAACGGTACCAACGAACTCCAAGGGTTACGAACAATCGAATAGGATAACAAACGAATATCAAGTCAAAGGCTAGAATGAATATAGGAGATTCCACATATGCAAATAGACGTGGATCAAATGACATAAGAATCCTTTGAAAGAAAGGATACGTATATGCACCGAGTGAAAACGCAACGAAAGAAAAATCAACAGGCGTACCACGACAAATGAACACATAAAAAAATCACAACGAAATACGATATTCTTATACCAATTATCCGACCCCCCTTTTTTTTTTTTTTTTACTCGAAAGACCATATTAAATAATGTTTTTATAAAAATCAATTTAAATTAAGAAAGTCACTTTAAGTATAAAAATCATTTTAAATAATAATGAAATTGTCTTAATTGTAATCTTTGAAAATTCATTCTGGTTGTCATAAAAATCTAGAGATGGTTATCTAATGGTGTATCGTACCTTACCACTATGAATCACTTTAAACCTGCTTTTTATAATAAAATAAAAATCTATTTACAAAGATCATTTTATACACAATTTTCTACAAACACCAACACAATACTTCCAAAGGGTTTTTATAATTAGACATCAATTATAAAATATATCAATTATAAAATATGTTACTCAACAAAGGACACCATAATACCAAAAGGGATCATAAAACACCGTACAGACTCTAACACAATTCTATTGTTTAAAAACAAAAGAAAATACCAGGAACCATATACTCAAAATAAAATCAAACGAACTCGTACAAGAAAACTCATGCAAGACGTTACGTACCCAAATGAAAACGTAAGGTCTTATCCAAAATAACGATCGACAAAGCAAACCTAAAAGCATCGATACTAACACGTCGCCAACGAGTTACGAAAACCAAGGGATATACAACCAAGGGAGTAATGATCCACACTAATATGTTAGGAACAATTAATGCTTAAAAGAAACGTTTGATACTTATATAAGTAATCAATGCAACAAAAAAAACTAACGAAATGCTCCTATATCCGAATGAGCAGATCCAAAAAACCAATATACATCAAGGCGAAGAATGGGAAAAATCAGGTATCCTTACTAACAAAGTACAATGAAGGGATGCTAAGCTTAGACTTAGGAAATCCGAACAAACAACCAAGCAAACGAGCAACCTCTATAATAGTAATACTAGGTATCCATAAATACTAAATAGAAGGGAAAATTACTATCTATACAACTCAACTTAACATATCCTCCAATTAGGGTAAGAGAATAATAATCTACCCATTCCACCATCCTTATCATGAATACACATATAAAAAAACATATTACACTACCACCTTACAACCAAACACAAATAAATGCAATCATGGTCACAAGTCTACGTATGTGATGTCTTTATAATTATGTTGGCCACCATAATTATAAGTGCCTCCTTTCACACGTGTACTTACTTCCAAGACTACATATTTCAATCATAATTCACATATAAGCACATATATCACATTGCACATCTTAAACCGCTCCAACTTAACACATAAAGGATGATCCATCAAATAACTACTTACTTATATCAAATTAAAATCGAAACGACATAAAGGAACGAAAGTCTCGCAACTCCCAAAATACGAAATATCCAAAAAAAATAATCAATAACAACATGACGAGGTAAAGGACGGGATAAACTTATGCTGGGCCTCGCTTGGGTTTGACTTTGCCTCAACAATAACCACCTGACTCCGCATGCCCAGCCCTACTACGCGCATCCGACAAACGATAAACTATCCTATCTCCTTCGTTTCCACAAGAGGCTCCTCTTATAGATCCTTATAACGCTTAAGTCGAGTTGGGAAATCGGTTCCCCAACGAGACTTATTACGGGTGGGAAAAACATAGCTAAAATACTAAGAAAGTAATATATATCATGTCAAATAATGGTAGACAAAATAACTAAATGAAAACTTAATAAAATAGGAAAATATAAGCTATACAATATAGCGGGGAAACATAGCAGTTATAACATTAAACACTTAAGCCCTAAATGCATCTACATAAAGGACCCCTAGGTTATAGTCTAGGCTCAACCACCTACTTCTCTATAACCAAAGGCTCTGATACCAATCTGCCACACCCCGCCAAGGCAGAAACGCGAGGCGCGACGAGAAAGGGAATCATCATAACACATTGGCGTCTATATAGAGAAACTAAAACATGCATAAAATACAAGGTATAGACACGCAGTGTCATGAAAATACCCAAAAACATCAACAACATCAAAAAGGCGTTTGACATTGAAATAAAGGCAGTTCATGCCAACATCATGACATGCAAACATTCATACATCCAAACAGAGCAAAACAATTAACATTTATCATCCAATCAAATAACGAAATCTAGATAACTAAACTTCGCCAGCTGCCTACGGTCTATCTAGCCACTTTTCCTAACTTTAATCTCATCCTGCTGAATACCTGAAAACGATGCTTATACATCAACACAATGGTTGGTGAGAAGCATAGGTTTTCAGACACATATATTCAATCTGTTACCAAAACAATTTAACCAATTATTATGATTATAAAACAATAATTTTGCATGACAATTATGCTAACTAACATACAAGCTAACATGCAATTCAATCCAATCAATCAAACCAACAAATCATATATTGGGTAGGCGTACCCATCTGATCCCTCAAACAACACTTCTCCCTCTAGCTCAGGCCATGGATACCGGCAAGTAATCCTCCTGACTAGGCAGCATCTTAATATGACATCACATAACATGTAGCACATAACGCATATCAGTCACATAATAGTCCATGAATTTACACTAACACATAATCACAACAATTTAAAACATATTTAAACACTGGCATCATTTCCTTCCCAAGTTTAAAACAATGCAAAAAGTGAGACTATGTAACTCACCTGAATGCTCAAAACGCAGCTTCCAATTCCTATCACGCAACTATACAAATAAATAAACACGGTTACATGCGACCAAGCTAAAAGCTCTAGTCCATGTAACACACATATGATGGATGTCTAAAGGTTTGATTAACCACCATGGGTCACCCCGACACCATGCTCAACCTTAACCACCTCATTAACTCATTACACTAGTTAACTACAATATGTTCAAAAATGTAGAATTTTAGTGTAACTTTACCCTCTTAAAACCCCTACTTGCTGACCTCTATAAATTATACCAAAAATTATCTAAGTTCATATATGAGTTTACTAACTACTTTGTGATTCCCAATTACTCATTACATATACAACTATCCCAAATAAAATCCAACTTCAAAACTGTCCCAATTCAGATCTGATTGCACACCAAAAAGTATGGCCCTAATTACCCTACTTAGACACACAATCAGAAGCTCTCCTTCTAGGGTTTCTTTATATACATATAGAACTTAATCACTGTAGATTGGCTAACCTTAATTCCACTTTTAAGTTAGGGTTTTACCCTCCTAAACATGACCTAAATCTGACCCGTATTTACTGTTTTGACAACTTTTCTTGTAACCAATATTTAACCAACTTCCAGAACTCCAAATCATTCGAGGCTGGACTTTTTGAAAAATAGACTCTTTGAACTACAATTTAGGCACTGGAATCATATCAAAACACGTTTTTATCATCTAGATATCATCAGTTGAACACAACCCTAAATTCTGCTCAACTCTAAATCATGAATTAACGCGATCTAACTCTAACCACTTACACCAATAAGATCCTAATTAAACCCTAAACGTTCTAGCATGATTAAAACATCCTTAATTACAAAAGTTTTTTTAAAAACCTATAATGATTTTTCCTCCCATATTAATTGTTACATGATTTAAAGAAAACTAAACAAAAGCTTAATTGAAACTTACCTAAACCTTTACTTGCTCACACTTGAATCACACCTTGATTCTTGATAAAAAAAAATATTTTTTTTTCTTTTGGGGGCTTCTACCGAACACAAAGGGAGAGGGAGAGAAAAGTGATTTAGGGTTTTATTGGTTTTGTATTTATAATCCTTAGAATCCTAATTATAGTCAAACTTTATTTCCTTTTTTTTCTTTTCTTTAAAACCGGCCGACTAACACCCCTTTATATATATATATATTTTTTATTTTTTATTTTTATTTATTAATTAACTAATTATCTTCATTACCTTAAGTTTTCATAAAACCTAAGCTAATCTGGGTAAACCTTTTACATAAATGCAACTTACTTAACTTTCTAAAAATAACTTTTCATTTCACATTTCACTTTCTATATTTAGAAAGTCTACCCTAAATATCCAAATTTCACTCACTTTACTTATTTCCAACATGACACATTTTCCAAAACCGCTTAACACAAACTCATCCAACTATTTATGTAGCATTACATGCAGTACGTCTTTCCTTTCCATTATCACTATAAGTGAACAAATGGAATACTCATCACCAAACACAAATGCACTCAAAATGAGATGATCATACACCTCAAAGCAATATCATGCACCTATTCAAACCACTTAGCACACATATAATACACATAGCACACAAGAATTACACAAAATGAACTCTTAGTCATTTCTAAAGGTATCACTAACCTGATTAAATCACGAGTGTTACAGTTAGAGGAGGAAGGCATGCTTGTAACAAACTTTTCTAGATGTGTGATGGCTTGGTAGAGATCATGTGAGTCCCAAACTGAACGTAAACTGAATAGATCTTTGCAGCCTACTAAGGGTGATAGCTAACTTGTATAAATACAGTTTGACTATATAGAAACACTGACTATGAATACTATGTGCTAATGCGGAATCTTAACACAAGTACTAAGAAGAACAATGAAAAACTAAATAATGATTTCTATTAATCTGCTTTGAGTGATTACAGATTACTAACTATGAGATATGCTTGTATGAGATGTATTGAACTCGTATCTCTAACTATGCCATGAGGGATCCTTTTATATACTAAGGATAAACCCTAACAGGCTTACAAAACGCGTAAAAGATAATACATATCTTTTCTTAGAATATCTCATACATATCTCTTAAACGGTACTAACTAATTTCTACTAACAGTACTAACTATCTGATCAGTACTTAACACTTTGTACTGTCAGTACTAATTATAACTATCGGTACTAACTATTATTACTAACGGTACTAAGTTAGGAAAACATAATTCCCAACAATCCTCCCTTAAACATGAATGTTGAACTCTTTTAACTTCATGTTTCTTCAGGTTTATCTTCTTAAATTCATAGAGGATGTATCCAAACACTTTAACATATCTTGATCTTTAAACACTATCCATCTTCAGCAGCAACTTTGTCTTCTCAGCAACACAGCAACATCTTTTCAGCAACAATCCAACTAAGTTGGCTTTGTAGTTTTTGGCAAACTACCAGCCATAAACGGATTTGATGTTCCTTTACCAGTAGCCGTTTGCTCTGGGATAGTTAACTCTTTATTTCAAAAATATGGTGAGTTAATTACCATACAGTTTTTGGTAAACTGTCAACCATCAACGGAATTGATTTGTCTTTACCAAATACCGTTTGCTTTTGGACTAGCCAATGCTTCATTGCCATAACATGGTGCATTGATAAACCATATAGTTTTTAGCAAACTATCAGCTATCAACAGATTTGAGTAGTCTTTACCAAGAACTGTTTGATCTTGGACTAGCCAACTCTTCACCAATGAAGCAAGGTGAGTTGAAAACCCTACAATTTTTGGTAAATTGTCAACCATAAACGGATTTGAGAAGTCTTTACCATAAGCCGTTTGCTTATGGACTAGCCAGTTCTTATGCCTATTAAGCATGGTGAACGGATGCCCATTTGTTGTGTGGTGGTTAGCCAACACTCAAACCCTTCTCAATTCCATTCACAACATCATTCTTCATCTATCTGTTGCTTAATAAATCTTATCAAATCAAGAGCAACAATACTTTCTCTTTCAACTTCTAGTCCTAGATCAATCATTCTTTGCAATAACTCCTTAGAAAGTGGATATCTTCTTTCAACTAACATATGAATGACAATCCCATCCTCAAATTCCAATATGCAAACTCTATAAGATTCATACAACCTCCATGTGACAATCTTCCAATCTTGTTGACCATTCCAGAAGTCATTTAATTCATTTTCTTCCATTTTTTATTCCATCATGACTTTCAAGTCTCCCCATAGAATCAATGCAAATCCATCTAATGTAACTTCTAAGAACTAGTCCCTCATCAAGTCATATAAATGAAATAGATCTTGCCTATCAAAAATATAAAGTACCTCCATGAGATAGTTGAATGCCCTGAAATTCCCATTGGCTCTGTAGATAACAAGATAATCTCCATCTAGTGATGATACCTTGTTTAATCTAGCAATAACTGATTTCTTCTCCATTATCTCACTATCTAAGGTATTCTAAAATGTAACAATCTTTAGAGATTTTCTGTGTTCATCATCACTGTCATCATCTGAGTGTTTTCTTGGCTTTTTCCTTGCAATAATTTTGATATGACCTCCCTTTCTTTTCTTAGTACCTTCTTCTTCTTTACCCTCCTCCTTGACACTTTCATTCTTTGAAGAATCAATTCCTTTTTCATTCATCTCTTTTATAATTCTTTCATCTTCAACAGACCCAATTGCAATGAAATCTTCATTTGACCTTTTTATCTTTTCATACAGAGCTTGTATTTCCTCAAACTTCTTGGTTTTTGGTTGAGTGTGTAAGCACTAGTCAAATTTATATATGTATAGTATAAATCCCGTGACAATTCTTTCCAAATTACTTCTCAAACAA
>BQNB010148850.1:0-16247 GCA_026074375.1 Tanacetum coccineum | reverse complement strand
TGGTTAAGTATTTTTAAGGGATGGTTTTAAATGGGTCTCTCTTAAATTTATAGATGAGTCTAGCATTTTTCTTTTAATTTTATCAAAAATGTTATTTCTTCTTACAAAAACATCCTACAAATCTTCCTACACACATGATCTTGACAAATGGCGAAACTGATGGTTTGAATTTAGAGAGAGAATAAGTGGAAAAAATATATATTATATTATTGTGTGTGTAGAAGGATATGTAGGATGATTTTGTAGGAGGATTTAGCAATGCTCTAATATTAATGAGTCTAGTTGGGTAAATATTTTTAAGGGGCGGGTCTAGTTCGGTCTCCCTTAATATTTATAGATGGGTCTTGTTGGGTATAGCATTTTTCATCCATTTTTATACTTTTTGACCGTTTTTGACCGTTTTCGACAGATTTCGACCGATTATACCGTTTTCAACCGTTTTAGACCGCTTTCGACAGTTTTCATCCGTTTTTGACTGATTTAGTTCGATTTCGACCGTTTTCCTCCGATTTTGACCGATTTCTACCGATTTCGACATATTTCCTCCGATTTCGATCGATTTCGTCTGTTTTTGACCGATTTCGATCGTTTTTGACCGATTTCGGCCATTTTCGACCCATTTCGACCGATTTTGATCGTTTTCGTACGTCTTCGACCGTTTTTATCCATTCTCATACCTTTTGGTACGTTTTCTTATGATTTTCTAAGTTTTCGTCCGTTTTCGTTCGTTTTCTTTCGTTTTGTACGTTTTTCTACGTTTTTGTACGCTTATATATGTTTTTGAATGTTTTCAAATGTTTATCCGTTTTTATACGTTCTAGTACTTTTTATAAGAATGCATAAAAGCGTATGAAGACGTATAAAATCGTACAAAATGTACGAAAACGAACACAACGTAGGAAAACAAAGAAAAACGGAGAAGGACGTATGTAAACGAACAAATCGTACAAAAATGGACGAAAACATCTCATAACGTTTAAAAACAGACGAAAACGATCAAAAAGCTTGAAAACACTGTCGAAAACACACGAAAACAGTCAAAAACGGTCGAAATCGGTCAAAACGGTCGAAATTGGTCGAAAACAGTGAAAATGGGTCGAAAACGGACGAAATCGGTCAAAATCGGTCGAAAGTCAAAAACGACCAAAAACAGACAAAAACGGTCAAAATCGGTCAAAATAGTTCGAAATAGATCGAAAACGCAGGAAAACGGTCGAAAACGAACAACAAACGTTAAAAAAATTTTAAGGTACAAACCCATCTAGACCCGACCCATCTAGACCTAAACCCATCTACAAATTAAAAATATATGTACGCATTATATTGTTTTTGATAAGAAACTAGAAATTATATTGTTCTTCATAAGAAACTAGAAATTAAAAATATATGTACGCATTATATTGTTCTTGATAAGAAACTAGAAATTATATTGTTTTTCATAAGAAACTAGAAATTAAAAATATATGTACGCATTTTGTTTTCATTGTGTTACAGTGTAGAGTTTTTATATATAAATAGTTAAATACTTGTTTCCGTCCAAAAAAATAATGTTGAATAGTATTTGTCTTAGTTTACAGAAATTTTATGATTTAAAAAAGGGTTAAAAAAAACTCAACCTTCTCCTTAAGACTCATCTAGACCCAAACACATCTAAACTCAAACCCATCTAGACTCAAACCTATTTAGACCCATCCTCCTAAAAGACCCATCTAGACCCAAACTCATCTAGACCAAAACCCATCTAAGACCCATGACCCGACCCAACTCAACCCAACCATTTTGCCACCTCTACAAATAACAAGGAGTTGAAATTCAATTATACAAGCATTAATGCAATATGTACAATTAACCAATTCACAACACATACTTATTGACTGTTCAACACATTTAATGTTATTTTTAAGACTCATTACTAATTAATGTAATTTTTAAAAAACACCTAAAATGAAAAGTACATGTTATTATACACATTGTACAAATTAATAAAACACACAAAGCTTTATACAATTTATATGCTAATAAATATCTTCTATGCTACTATATATAATGCATTTAGGACATTCTATCTTCTATAATATATACTACTATATAATGCATTTAGGACATTCTAAATATAGAAGTCTTAAAAAAGTTAAGAACAAAATATTTTCTTTAATAAGAAAGTAGCAAGCCATTAGTCAATGCACTAAGACATTACAATTTGACTCAAAAAATCTGTAATAATACTAATTAATTCAGTATTTGTAACAGTCAAAATTGAGTCAAATAATCTTTGTAACAGCCTGGTAATTAAATGACTTGAATTCTATAAACTTGTAACAACAACCCTGAAAATTAAATGTCTTCAATTCTATAAACTTGTAACATCCCTTTAATATTCATATATAAGCTCAATTACACCACTCTCTCAAAACTAAAAAAACAAAACCATCTTCACTCTCTTTAGAAATAGGCTTTCACACACTCTCTAAAAAATCTCTCGATGCCGGTACAACAACCATCATCACCACTAATCAAGATTCAAAAAATAAAAGCACCAGAAAAAGGACAACGGTTTACCAACGAAACCATCACCTCAAAACATGTCAAATTTATAGACCCAAACAAAACACAAAATGATTTAGCACCGGTGTTATCGAGATTCGGTTTTAGCAACACCACCCAACCACGTAAACATCATCAAAACACCTAAACACAACCAATTGAAACCACCAAATAACCAAACCAGTTAGATTCGCATATTCAGATGATGGTTGTGTCTGATATTTTAATTTGTGGTGGTGGTGGTGTTGATCACCGTGAGTTTAAATAATGGTGGATATGAAATACTTTGCATTGTTATTGGCTAAAGTTATTTTAGTTTTAATTATTTAATTATTATTTATTTGTACAGTTATTGTTAGAAAAACGTCTAACCGGATAACATTTGTTCGCCACAAAATATAGTCACAAGGTACCAGTCGCCGCATTGCGTGGGGTACCCTACTAGTTCTTGTAAATTACAATAGAGATTAATAACAATAAATAACTTGAGAATTCATAAAGAGAATCTTATTTGTTTTAATAAGATATTTCTTTAGAATTTGCTTTAAGAATCATGAAGCGTGTAATCAATATATATGCCATTGATTTTGATCCAATATTATAATTAAAATAGGTACCATATGAAGCGTATATCATAGGGTATTTTTTTGTAAAAAAATAGTGGAGTTATAGTATCCAACTACTAGACGAGTTAACAATGAACCATAATAATCAAATTTACCACTTGTACACGAATCATGATTATTGATGAACATCAAATCAACATTATCATGCCTTATGATTGATCTCTTCTTGATTTTTTTAAGCTTTCGTGCTAATAACGTTTTGTAAAATAATAAAAACATGAGAGAGAAAGAAAGAATTCTTTATTAATTCCAGAAGTTACAAGAGAAATGTATATATAAGGTTAATAGTATAACCCTAGCTTGTACCTACAAATACAAGATGAATAGACATAGCTCATAAGCCCATACATAGCCCATATAATATTTTACAATAGTTCCAGTCTTGTAAAAGGTTTTTTTAGAAAGGCAACAATATCATAGAACCAAAATAAAAGAACAAAAGATACAATGTACAAGGCATCCCACCTCAAGACAAAATTTCTGCATAAAGTAGAGAGAGAAACAAGAAAGGAAGATTAGATTAGAGAGAGTTTGGAGGATTACAAGTGAAAATGAAATGTAACCAATGCCCTTCACCAAGTGTGGTGAAGGGATATTTATACCCTAGCCTTCTAGTTGGCTCATGGGTTTTCTTAACGGGCCGGGCTTGGCTAAACTTGGGCTTTCACCTTTAACATGAACAACTTTAAATTACAAACCAAGCCCGTTGAATTCGACTAGCCTATTACAATACAAGACCTAGTTTGACTTTCTAAGACCGATAACATTCTTGGTTGACTTAATATAATTAAGGCTAACAATCTCCCCTAATGTTGAGGTCTTTTTCTTACAAACCCTCTGTTACCAAGATGACTTTGAAGATATGAGTTTGACGTTTATCGCTTTGCCTTGTTATGGTCTTGTCTTGTTTGGAATGGCTTTGATTCATCCATGCTTTGTGATCTTGATTTGAGCCTTTATCTTTTGACTCTTGTATTCTTGTGATCGTTATCTTGCATCATCTCCGTGACTTCTATCATATGATTTGAGTTCCTGATCAACTTGTGTCTGACCAAACATGCTCATACTTGTTAATTCTTGTTTGACATATGTTATAAGTCTAACATTTTCCCAATTGATGATTCTTTTTTTAACCTTGAGGACTCTTTTATGGTGTGGGAAGATTAGATCAACTATCTTGTACATTGAAAGATTGACTTTGAAAGCTTGAGTATGAGCATGTGGTTTATGAATCCGACTTCGCTAGAATGAGGAGGTGCAAAACAACATTATCTAAACCAGAAATAAAGACATTTCGCAATAAAGATGATATGGCTTTGTCATTCATCTTGGATTAGATTGCATTAACCTCGGTTTCCGTTTTTTAGTACTTAAGGTACTATACGGTGGATTCAGGTTATATTCAAAGGATCTCCTTGCATGTTTTTCCTGCTCACAGCGTTAGGGATCTTCTAACACGATTATTGATTTCACCATGCTTGCTAGAAAAATTCTCTATTACCGGAACGTCTCAAAGGCAGACCAACACGGTAAGAGTGAATCAGATAGTTACTATCATTTCTGATTAGTCGTCATTCATTTACTGGCACAAAATTGAATCCAGTTATTCACAGTCTTGATTTATATAGAATCTTGCAGTCACCTTCCATTGAGCTTGTTTAACGTTGGCCTCTTGCAGGGATTTCCATCTTTTCACTGTGAATACTTAAAAATAAAAATAAAAGTTATTCACTCGGTGTTTCTGCAAGATCTCAAGGATTATGGTAGACTCTTTGTTACATTTATGAAATTTCATGGTGTTCAACAGGTGTATTTTGACATTATTGTTTTTTTTTGTTATTCCCGTGTGTCCTAATGAGGTTTTTATACTTTGATCTCTTCTTGGCTTGAACTCGGTTCCTTGTGCACTTTTTGAGTTTTAGTAATCGGAGGCTGAAGCAAACTGCCACCTATTCAATATCAACAATCTCAGAGTGAGATGTCAATAGATAACATGTGTATCTCCATGACAAATGAGACAAGTTTCTTTTGAGAGAAACCCGAATGGCTGGGAAGGGTTGTGCATTGCATCACTGGGTCCACGATGTCGTCTTCAATATCAACAATCATCTTTGTGATTTTGATAGATTATGTATTGACCCGGTTTTGTCCATAAGGTTGTAGGAGGGGCTTCTTTCTTTTCAACCCTTAATCTCAATACAATTCTTTTAATTCTTCAACCCATTCATTGCTTACCAAGACGTCTTTAATTATTCCTTGTTGTGATTGTTCAGTGTTAGCTCAGTCTTAGTCGACTTTTTCCTTATACACATTCATCTCCAATCATACCTAAGACTGTATTTCTAATATGGTGTGTCTTGGTAGATCCTACGGTTCTGGTTGGTTCGTGTGGACTCTATTTCCATATACCTACCACCTTATGACTTCAGAATCGTCGTGAAATTAATAGGTTGTGGGGTATAAAGATCGAACCATAAAACTATTTTTTGACATTGTTATTTTCAAATACTCCCCCTACACATGTGCTCTGAGATTCAAAATTGTTTAGCACATGAAGGAAAGAGTTGCATTTGAGTCTTAAAGTATCACATTGTCTATAACAATTTTTTAATAACATTTATCTCCCTTATTTTAAATAATAAAAAACACTTAGTATTTAAAATACAATTTGATTAAAAGTTTGACATTAAAAATATTCCTATGGGTGAGGAAATATTATAACCACGAATATTGCATGGAATTCAGATTTTGTTTTGGATAGCTCCCCATCTACAGTATTTGTGGCGATACCAGTATTATTTATTAAAAAATTGGACATTGTATGAAATAATTGATACAAACAACACAAATGTTGAAGACGGAGCGAGATGCCATTAGTGAACAAATTGTTATTATTTATTGACATTTAGTTTCCACATTTTATTCACAATAATTATGTTTGGAATCATAAATTTGACATTCTTATGAGATGTATCAAAACACATTTAAAAGGCTTTGTTTTTAAAAGCTCCCATTAAAAATTATTCGAGGAGGGCAGTGTTGAACACACAATTTTAAGAAATACCACTTTTTATAGATAAATACCACAAATTATATTGTAGACATTTTGACATGAAGTTCTTTTTGATAAAATTGTGTTCCAACGATTTTAAAAAAACATGATAGAAGACTTTCTTCTATTTTAGTTTAAGCGCACTGAGGCGTTCACTTCCACCTTTACATTCGAGACCGAGTTTATGCACTGAAATGTACATAAGTCATTGAGAAAATTTAGAAATGAAATGTTTTGAAAAGCGTTTTGAAATTCCTGTATCGTCGAACTTCATTTACACGCCCGTGTCGATGTTAATCAACATTTCTAGGTACGTAAATGTTATCGATTCCAAGAGACATGTCGAGAAGATTCTTTTTGGTATTTTTGAAATTTTTCTGATTTTATATTTTGTTTTTCTAGGTTTTATATTTTTCTATTTTCTTTTTGTTGGTTTTATATTTTTGTATTTTCTTTTTCAAATTTTTTTTATAAATCAAAAATAAAGAGAGAATAAAAATATTTACAAATCGAAGTTTCCATTAGCAGTGACAGTTGTAGCTAGAGTTGAAGTGGATGAAGTTGAATCAGGTTGTTGTTGACGTTTATTTGATGCATCAGTAGTAGTGACAGCGGAAGACTTTAAAACAACTTGATTTTCTCCATTGAAATATTCGTCGAACAAAGGACCGAATAGCAAATCCAGCTCATTTGACATTTTTACTGTCTCAGCTGCTTGATGAACTTCGGTTGACATTTTGGTGCGAGGGTTGAACCGTTTTGATCAAACATCATTTGACATTGAGGTTCGAGGCTTGATCCGTTGTAATCAAACGTCATTTTTCTGTATCATCATCTGTGAATCCACTTTGACAATGGTTTCTGAGATATCATCCTTTTCAGCAACCATACTTTGAGATTTTCCTTGTTGACATTACATAAGGTACCTGCACTTAAATTAAGACTTTGTTCCTTCTGAACATTAATTGATGTACCTGCACTTACATCCAGAGGTTGTTTGCATTCATGAATATGAGGGAAATCTACATTTGAACCATCTGGGGGTTCACTGTCAACCTTGCTTGTGCAAGAGTCGAATAACTTTCCTGTACGAATCCACCTAAGACCAACAGATTTGAAAATTCTACCCGTGGGTTTCCACCTAAGATCAGATCTAGGAGATGTTTTCTCATACACAGCGGAAGTCTTATTAGGAGAAAACCTTGTCTGTAAGAGTCTTGTTACCAGGTTTCTGAGTATGAACTCTTTTGATACTACGTTTGTATCCTGAAATATCCAACAACTTACAAAATTTCTTTTTCTTTTTTTGAGCTTTTTTTTTTTTTTTTTGTGATTTTTTTTAGGTTTTATTGTGGTCTTATAGGATTGAATCTTAGCACGTGAATTTACTTCCTTCAGGAGTTTTGTTATATACGCATCATGATTTGCATTAAAGACACACTTATGACATGTAGAACAAACAAAGTTTTTGAAATCTGAAAAAGAACTAGAACTCTTAAAGTGATCTGCTTTGGGCACAGCCGTTATCGTAACGCGACTACTCTTAGATACAGGCAAACTCCTAGATGTTTGATTGTTGCTCCTAGGGTTTGGTTTGCTATCATCAGTAGTGGTTTAAATTCTCGCAGAAGTAGGCACACTAGTTGTTGAGTTCCTATCTTATCTGTGTACTTTTCTTAGCTACATCTAGATAGTGATTATGAACCATGTCATTTGAACTAAATCTTGGCATGTTCTTAGAACTATTCCTAGATAAGCTAGATACAATCATGTGATCAAGTTTTGCAAAAGGTGGGATTCTGTGTTCTTAGGCAAATAATGTTGGAGTGACTTAGTTTTGGCTCAATTCTTGGTTCATTCAACTAGGGAGTGGACCGTTGTTTTGACATTTGAGCCCTTGCAGATTTAAACGCATTCGGTTGTCTAAACAACTGATGGTTTCTTAGTGATGGTAACACCGGTTTCCCCAAGACTGATGTTTTATCAAACTTAGTATCTACACTATTTCCTTTTAACTTCTTTAAGTCATTTTTTAAAAGCGCAATTGAAAACCTTTTCTGAATCTGGAGCTTTTAATTAGCATATTAGCAAGCAAAGATGTTGTCTGTTCTGTCTAGTCTTAGATCTCGTAAATATTAATAGAATCATACCAAATCTTTGTAATGCTGTTTAGAAACTCTCTTTTTCCTTACGGGGTAGGTGGTACAGTAGCCACACTATGTCTAATTCGATGTTCATTGTTTTCATGTACACAATTTCCTTTCCAATCTTGGCTTTATTACTAGTTTCATTCAAAATTTGACCATGATTTGCCCTATTTTAAAGTTGGTTTTGATATTTAAGTTTCTGAGAGCAATGCAATGTGCTTTCCATTCTTGGAAAAATCTTTTGGAAATTGGAGCAACTGTCTCTTTGAGCCAAATATTTCCAGACTCGGAGTGCTGTTGTTTGAGTATTCAGTTATCCCGGTTATAGTTATCAGGTGATGAATCAATTAGTAGTGACTTTTAATTGACATGTTTCTGGATACTGGTCAACCTTACCTTCATACAATGATTTCAGGTGCTCAGTATGCTGTTGTCCTGTAGCATGATATTGCATTCAGCAGTATTGTACCTCAGCTATTGGTTTTATCATTAAGATTGGGTCTGATCTCTGGCATCTATAGCATCTGTATCATTCCCTGATCCTGCTGGTTATCAATCTTGCACTGTTGAGTCTGTCTAATGCTTTCAGTGTTCAAACCAAATCAGCATCCAATGCACTTTACCCGTATCAATCTTACTCTCTTGTGTATGCATATGTCTTTTATTCACCCTTCTTTCATACTGTCTTTGATGACGTGTTCTTTCAGCAACGGACTTCTTAATGACATTTACCAAGTGTTTTCTTCATTTGTTGGAAGTTATGCTTAGTAGTGATGTATCTTGAAGTGTTGAATCGAGTCAGTGTATTCACACCCCCCCCCCCACACCCGTCCCCCACCCTACCCCCCCCCCCATAAATAAATTATAAGTTGTCTGTCATTTGACTGTCATATAATCCAATGTAACTTTGAATGATGAACTTCTGGAACTGGTTGTTTACCACCCAAAAGGCTGCCATGGATCCATCTTCTTGAAATTCATCTTTGTCAAGTTGCTTTTGTAGTTGATCTACGTTAAGGAGCATTGTACTTGTGAAAGTATCAACATCTTGACCAAAGAGTGACATGAATGCTCGTTTGAATCCATATTCGATGCGAGTGCCTTTTAAGTCATCTTTTGAAAGAACTTGAAGGTGTGAATGAAGAGATCGAAAATATGCCATGCATCTTTCTTTTGCTTTTGACATCTTGTATTTGATTGCATGTACATCTTTTGTTTCAGAATTCAAGCTGCATTCCTTTACTAATTTGCTGGATGCTAGGTCCTCTGGAATTACTGTTTCTTTCTCAGACAAAGTGTTTTTGCTATGACAACTAAATCATAACTTCAATGAATCAAATTCATGAGAAATTGGATTTGAATGATCATCTTGTGTTTGCATCAACTTCTTTTGTTTCAACACTTGTGGAGTTCGTTGTTGATGAAGAGTTATCTCATGCATGTATTTCCCAATGGAATCCATGTTAAAGATCATTGCATCATAGAAGGATTGAGCATCAAATCTAGTATATTTCTGCATACGTTTTAATTCTGAATTGATATGCATATCAAACGTGTTATGAGTTTTGTTCAAGTAGTCTTGCAATCAGTTCTGGAAATTTTTTCTTTGGCAAGATGATGTTCTAGTATCCAAGTCTTGAGAGATGTTCTTCTTGAAGATAGCATGGTACCAAATTCTTGAAAGTATCTATGTGAGAACCTTACTTGTGACTGAGTTGCTCGAAGACTGTTCATACATTTAATTCTTAAAACTTATGTCTTCTTTTGAACTTTAGAAATTGAACACGAAGAAACTGTGTCATTCTGAAGAACACTTGATGTTTGAGTTTGCAAATTGGTATTTAAATTTGATATTTTGATGAAGTTGTTGTAAATGGATATCGGATCTTAAGTGTTATGAAGTGATTGATTGTGGTTTTAAATGAATTAACGTTTACGGGATTTTACAAATCTTTGATTAAAACCGAGAAAAGAATCGTATCTTTCGCGGGATTTTACAAAATCAAGAAGAAACCGTGAATGAATAATTAATTTACGTTGCAAGTATAATTAAGTTGATTGTTGGTTTGATTGGTTGTATGTTAAGTCCAAAATGATGTTTTAAGTCCTTCAAGTTTGTTTGACTTGATGTTATGTTTTGATTAAACGGTGATTAATAGATTCCCAAATTCGGTCAAATACCACCTGATGCTGCTGTTTCTGGGAAATTAGGGTTTCAAAACATAGGTTTTCAATGGACACAACACATGAGCAAATCTCAACTTGTAGATAAAACTCAAGAGCAAAACGCAGTGACTTTTGACCAAAACGCAGTGAGTATGAGCAAAACGCAACGAATATAATCAAAACGCAACGAGTCTCAGCAAAACGCAACTAATCTTAGTCAAAACGCAACGAGTCTTGGTCAAAACGCAACGACTCTTGGTCAAAACGCAACGAGTCTTGGTCAAAACGCAACGATTCTTGGTCAAAACGCAACGATTCTTGGTCAAAACGCAACGAGTCTTGGTCAAAACGCAACACTTCTTGGTCAAAACGCAACGAGTCTTGGTCAAAATGCAACACTTCTTGGTCAAAACGCAACGAGTCTTGGTCAAAATGCAACACTTCTTGGTCAAAACGCAACGAGTATTATCAAAACGCAACGAGTCTGATCAAAACGCAATGACTCTGATCAAAACGCAACGAAGCTAATCAAAATGCAATGACTCTTATCAAAACGCAACGAAGCTAATCAAAATGCAATGACTCTGATCAAAACGCAACGACGAACACCCCTTCAGATAGGCAAAACGCAGCCAAGAAAAAATCTTCAAACTTTCTTGTAAGCTACGAAATGATGTTAAAACCATTTAGTAATGATGCAAGGAAGTGATCTAAGCCCGAAAGTACAAGTCTTTAACATTTTTAACCACGAAACAAAGATCAAAGTTGATTTTTTTCTTGCTTTTTTCGAACCAAAGAAAAACAAACCCAACAAAAACCAAAATTTTTACAAACAAACATAAACACCCTTGGCGAGTGATACCACATGCTATCCAACTAGTTTAATCCATTACACAACTATAATCTATACTAAGATGCTAGAAAATAAGAAGAAAAGAGTTAAGTACATTTTTGGTCCTTGTGGTTTGGTGCATTTTCTCACTTTTGGTCCAAAAATAAAAAAAGGTTTGGTTTTGGTCCAAAACACATAGTTTCGTTCCACTTTTGGTCCAAAAGACATAGTTTCGTTACACTTTTGGTCCAAAAGACATAGTTTTGTTTCACTTTTAGTCCAAAAATTTTAGTGCAAATTCACGGGATTGGACTAAAAGTGGACCGAAACTATGTTTTTGGACCAAAAGTGAACCTTTTTTGAATTTTGGACCAAAAGTGAACTCGCACCAAACCATAAGGACCAAAAATGTACTTAACTCTTTTATTTATTAACTGGGTGGCATTTTGGTAATTTTACTAGCTCAATAATTTAGAGATAGGGGTCGTACTTTTCTTTCATTGCTCACCCCTTACACACACAAACATACTTTTTTCACACACTAACCACCCCAAACCACCGTACCGAAACCCTAGTCGCCATTCATGCCAAATTGATCAAAATTAACGATATACAATGGACGTACGAGATGAAATATCACTATCTAAAGGTGATTCCTTGCCCCAATCATCTTCATTGCGAGATTCTGATAAAAAAAATAAGATTCAAATTGTTAAATATGGTATGTATTTGATATTTTTATTCATTATTTTTGTAAAAAATCAGAAGATGTTGTTTATTTTGATGCTTATTTAGGTATTTTAGGTTTTGGTGCTTATTTTGGATATTACCTGTAAATGTTGCTTATTTTGTTTATTGTTTGTTTCTTATTTTGTATATGTTGCTTATTTAGGTTTTTAGGTTTTTGTTGCTTATTATTTGATAGGTTGTTGTATTTGTTTTTATCCTTGTTGTGATTGTTGTTTTTTTGTTGATGCACACCATGTGTTTGATGAAATGCGAATGTGATAATCACACGTGATTTAGTAAGTTTTTATTTATGAATGAGCTTTTTTGTTGTTATGATTTTTAATGGTGGCATTAACGTAAGTGGTTGGAGCTGAAGCTTAAAGCTTATAAGAGCTATTATTTGATCATTTGATAAGGCAACATAAGTATAAAATGACATTAAAGAACAAAAAGTAGACAAGTTATATTAATAGATGGTTTATAATTAGACACAAGTAGATGTTGCTTATTTAGGCTTTTAGCTTTTTAGGCTTTTGTTGCTTATTTTTGCTTATTTGGGATATAATCAGTAGATTTTGCTTATTTTCGATATAATCAGAAGATGTTGCTTATTTAGGATCTTAACTCGATTTATGCTTTTGTCGTTATAATTTAGGTCGTCACGAAGATACATGTGTAAAAATGTTGATGCCGATATAGCTGGTAAATCTAATAGAGTTGTAGCGATGAAGATGCTACTCAACTTCAAATAGTTCACAAAGTGTCGTTTTGAACGAAAGTGTACGTGAAGATTAGAATGAGTTGATGTTTGGTTGCCTGGATTACGAGAATATCAAAAAAGAAAGTTATTGATTGGCATATGTGGTTGCAATATCTTGGAAGTGCTCTAAAAAATATGAAATGATGTGTATTCGTTCGGGTTTATTGTTGTTGTTTGGTTGTCTGGTTCGTCAGCTGCTGTTTGGATGCTTGGGTCTTGAGCAAAAGGTTGTCTGGTTCGTCAGCTGCTGTTTGGATTCTTGGGTCTTGAGCAAAATCGCATGTGATCTAGGAAAAATCACATGTGATTTGTACAAATCACATGTGATTCATACATGAATCACATGTGATTCTACGCATGAATTACATGTGTTTTGCAGTATTTTATACTTGAGTTTATATTATGTTTGTATTCTGTATATTTTTATGAATTTTGAGTATTGTGTGGTGCGTTAAACTCAAACATAATATAAATAACAAAGAATATAGCATTCAATAACTAGAGAATGCAATGCATTCAAGTAAAGGTTCATTTCATATATTCAATCAACAATGTATACAATATTTTTAATAAACTGTAAAGAAAAATAAAAGTAAATTTAAAACAAGAGTTTTCAAACACATATCAATGTCGTATTTCTCGTTTCCTTTTAATTTAACGAACAAGTTTTTTTGGTATGCAAATTAGTCTTTTTCGACAATATTGACATTTCTTTCTCGTTTCCTTTTTATTGTTGTTGTTTGGTTGTCTGGTTTGTCAGGTGATGTTTGGTTGCCTTGGTCTTGAGCTGGTTTTTGAGAATCAGTGTGTGGAGTTTGTTGTTTGCTTTGGTGTGTACAAATCACATGTGATTTGTACAAAATCACATGTGATTTGTACTGAGTTTTATTTAGCAGTTAAAATTTATCTTATTTTAATTGACTCCAGAGTAATTACAAAAAATTGATTCAAATATGTATTCCGTGGAACAAGTATGTTATTATAACTGTTTTAGTTTCTTATTTATTCATAATAGGTAATATATATGTTGATGAGTTAAATCACATGTGATTCATACATGAATCACGTATGATTTACGAATGAATTACATGTGTTTTTCATCACTTTTATATTTGAGTTTAAAATATGTTTATTACACATCACATGGTTTGAAAAAGTAAATTTAAAACAAAAGTTTTCAAACACATATCGATGTCATATTTATCTTTTCCTTTGAATTTAACGAATACGGTTTTTTGGTATGCAAATTAGTCTTTTTCGACAATGTTGACATTTCTTTTTCGGCTCCACTTTAACTTCAAGTGATTTTTCTTCCATTTTTCCATCATATTACTTTCACACCACATTTGTCTTGAGCCCGTAACGGATTTTACATACAATTTCTTTAGGAAATAAGATAGGAAATAAAGAACTACTTTTCAGGTCTATTTTATGTATAAATTACTTGTGATTTACACAAATCACATGTGATTTAAGCACGAATCACATGTGATTTAATCACGAATCACATGTGATTTAAGCCCAAATCACATGTGATTTGCATGCAATTTTAACTTGATTTGAAAGCACATGTCTTACAAATCACATGTTTTGTATTTTGTTATATTTATAAAAATGTTGAGTACTCTTTTGTGTCTTACATTCAAACATAGTACAAATAACATAGTTAAGCATTCTGTAAAAAGTTTTGTATTCAATAAAATGACAATTCCATAAATTCAATAAACAATATTGCAGAAATTTTAAAAAAAATGAAAAATACATTCAAATCAAAAGTTTCCAAGCGTCCACCAGTGTCATATTTCTCTTTGCCTTTCGATTAGCGAAAACTTATTTTTTTTGTGTCTTGGTCTTCTCTCCACGTTTCTGTTTTGGCGACACCTTTACTTGAAGTGCTTTCTCCATTCTATGTTGTCCTTTCGCTCCATATTTGTTTCAAGCGCATGAGAAATTTTTAGTTATAGTTTTTTCCATTTATTCTATGTGATCCTGTACATAGAACACATGTGATTCTACATGGATCACATGTGATCTACATGATCACATGTGGTTCATATATGAATCACATGTGATTCTCAAATATTCACATATGAAACATATGTGATTTTCGTATGAATCACATGTGATTCTCATAAAAAAAATCTAAGAGCAAATTAACATTTTATACTTTCAAGTAACATACCTTATAGACTACCACTGTTTCGTTTTCCTTTGCTTGTTGTTTTCCAGTTTCGCAATAAAAGGTTCTATAAGCAACCACATTCTTGTCTAACCATGACAATCTTAAAACCTTCATTTATTTTCAAATCTTGTGTTGTACATGACCAACATCCTTCAACTATTTATTTTTGAACAAGCGAAAATGATGTCCTAGTATTCACTCTTGTTGCATGTGATTTACCTATTTTCTATATCAAAATTGAATCATATGTAATTCAGTTTATAACAACAAAGAATGGATCACAAGTGATTTACATTTTTCCATAATAGAACACAACAAAACAAAATCACGTGTGATTTTACCTGTTATTTTTTTACATCAACTTATGGATCTGGAACTTCTTATAAATCATCTTCTAAATCTTGTTCAAGCACATTCTACAATTCAACAAAATAACGTGTGATTTACTTCTTTCTAGATCTAAACAGAATCACATGTGATTCAGTTTTAACATCAAAAAGTAAATCACATATTATTTACATTTTTCATAACAAAAAAAAAACAGAACCACACGTGATTTTCAAACCTGAAATTAATTATACATCATCTTCTAGATCTGGAACTTGTGGTTCATCATCTTATGGTTCAATAACCTCTATTTCTTTCATGTTTTGTTCAATTAACTAATTTTAACCATTTTTATATCAACGGTGAACGACGGAATGATGACGGACGACGAATCGACAGCGGAGCGATGGCGGATCCATGATCGATCTACGTCAGATTGACGGTGATATGGAGGATCGACGACGAGGACGGTTTATGGTGGTTTGTGTGTGTTTCGATTGCTTTGTGTGTTTTTCCGGCGGTGTTTATGTTTTTCCGGTGGTGTTTGTGTTTTTTTATGAGAGAGAATTTTTTTCTGGTGGTGGTTAATATGTGTGTGTTTTTTATGAGAGAGAAAGTGAGGATAAGAAATGAGGGGTAAGAGATATTTTTGAGGGTTTAAATATGGTTGGGGGTTTTGATCACAACCGTTGGATCATAATCAAATCAATGGACAAGATCATCTCCCTTGTTCTTTAATGAATGCATGTTCTATGAGGATCTCATCTCTAAGCATAAGTCATTAAATAAATAATGTGGGTCATATTCTATTTAACAAAGATACACATCATTAACAATACATCATTAATATTACTGAAATACTATGACTCATGATGTTTGAGA